>PVIU01025471.1:0-23690 GCA_004026605.1 Ondatra zibethicus
GTTTTTGGGGTCACTTATGTACACTATCATATCATCTGCAAATAACAAAAGTTTGATTTCTTCCTTTCCAATTCAAATCCCCTTGATCTCCTTATGTTGTCTTATTGTTATTGGTAGAACTTCAAGCACTATGTTGAAGAGATATGGAGAGAGTGAACAGCCTTGTCTTGTTCCTGATTTTAGTGGAATGGCTTTGAGTTTCTCTCCATTTAATTTAATGTTAGCTGGTGGCTTGGTATATATTGCTTTTATTATACTTAGATATGATCCTTGTATCCCTAATCTCTCCAAGACTTTTATCATAAAGGGGTGTTGAATTTTTCAAATGCTTTTTCAGCATCTAATGAAATGATCATATGGTTTTTTCTTTCAGTTTATTTATATGATGGATTACATTGATAGATTTTCATATGTTGAACCAGCCCTGCATCTCTGGAATGAAGCCCACTTGATCATAATGGATAATTTTTTGATGTGTTCTTGGATTCAGTTTGCCAGTATTTTATTGAGAATTTTTGCATCGATGTTCATGAGCGAGATTGGTCTGTAATTCTCTTTCTTGGTTGAGTCTTTGTGTGGTTTCAGTATCAGGGTAACTGTTGCTTCATACAAAGAGTTTGACAATGACTCTTCTGTTTCTATTATGTGAAACACATTAAGAAGTATAGTTATCAGCTCTTCTTGGAAGTTCTGGTAAAATTCTGCATTAAAACCATCTGGTCCTGGGCTTTCTATGGTTGGGAGTTTTTTATGACAGCTTCTATTTCCTCATGCCTTACAGGTCTATTTAAATTGTTCACCTGGTCTTCGACAAAGGAGCTAAAATTAAACAATGGAAGAAAGAAAGCATCTTCAACAAAAGGTTCTGGCATAATTGGATGTCAACCTGTAGAAGAATGAAAATAGATCCATATCTTTCACCATGCACAAAACTCAAGTCCAAATAGATTAAAGACCTCAATATAAATCTGACCACACTGAACCTGATAGAAGAGAAAGTGGGAAGTAGCCTGCAAAACATGGGCAAAGGAGACCACTTCCTATGTATAACCCCAGTAGCACAGACAATAAGAGCAACAATGAATAAATGGGACCTCCTGAAACTGAAAAGCTTCTGTAAAGCAAAGGATACTGTCATTAACACAAAAGGCAACCTACTAAATGGGAGAAGATCTTCACCAACCCCACATCAGACAAAGGTCTGATCTCCAAAATATATAAAGAACTCAAGAAACTAGACATGAAAATTCGAAATAACCCAATTAAACAATGGGGTAATGATCTGAACAGATAATTCTCAACAGAAGAAGTTCAAATGGCCAAAAGATACTTAAGGTCATGTTCAACTTCCTTAGTGATCAGGGAAATGCAAATCAAAACAACTTTGAGATACTATCTTACACTTGTCAGAATGGCTAACACCAAGGATAGCCTATGCTGGAGAGGATGTGGAGAAAGGCGAACACTCATCCATTGCTGCTGGGAATGCAAACATGTGCAACCACTTTGGAAATCAGTGTGGTGGTTTCTCAGGAAATTGGGAATCAACCTACCTCAGGATCCAGCAATACCACTCCCGGGAATATATCCAAGAGATGCCCAATCATACTACAAAAGCATTTGTGCAACTATGTTCATAGCAACAATACTTGTAATAGCCAGAACCTGGAAACAACCTAGATGCCCCTCAATGGAAGAATGGATAAAGAAAGTGTGGCATATCTACACATTAGAATACTACTCAGCGGTAAAAAACAATGACATCTTGAATTTTGCATGCAAATGGATGGAAAGAGAAAACACTATCCTTAGTGAGATAACCCAGACCCCAAAAGATGAATATGGCATGTACTCACTCATTAGTGGACTCTAGCCATAAACAAAGGACATTAGGCCTATAGTTCACAACCCTAGAGAAGCCAAATAGCAAGGTGAACCCAAAGAAAAACAAGGAAAGAAATACCTTGATTGGTCTTTTTGATTTTAGCCATTCTGGCAGGAGTAAGATGGTATCACAACGTTGTTTTGATTTGCATTTCCCTGATTGCTAAGGAAGTTGAACATGACCTTAAGTGTCTTTTTGCCATTTGAACTTCTGTTGAGAATTCTCTGTTCAGTTCAGTACCCCATTTTTTAATTGGGTTAATTAGAATTTTAATGTCTAGTTTCTTGAGTTCTTTATATATTTTGGAGATCAGACCTTTGTCTGATGCGGGGTTGGTGAAGATCTTCTCCCATTTAGTAGGTTGCCTTTTTGTCTTAATGATAGTGTCCTTTGCTTTACAGAAGCTTCTCAGTTTCAGGAGGTTCCATTTATTTATTACTTTCAGTGTCTGTGCTACTGGAATTATATTTAGGAAGTAGCCTCCTGTGCTCATGCATTGAAGACTACTTCCTACTTTCTCTTCTATCAGGTTCAGTGTGGTCAGATTTATATTGAGGTCTTTAATCCATTTGGACTTAAGTTTTGAGCATGGTGATAGATAAGGATCTATTTTCATCCTTCTACAGGTTGACATCCAGTTATGCCAGCACCATGTGTTGAAGATACTTTCTTTTTTTCCACTGTGTAATTTTAGCTTCTTTGTCAAAAATCAGGTGTTCATAGGTGTGAGAATTAATATTCAGGTCTTCAATTCTATTCTATTGATCAACCTCTCTGTTTTTTTGCCAGTACCAAGCTGTTTTCATTACTGTAGCTTTCTAATAGAGCTTGATGTCAGGGATGGAACTATTTTCATTCTTCTACATGTTGACATCCAGTTATGCCTGCACCATTTTGTTGAAGATACTTTCTTTTTTCCATTGTATAATTTTAGCTTCTTTGTCAAAATTCAGGTGTTCATAAGTGTGTGAATTAATATTTGGGTCTTTGATTCGATTCCATTGGTCAAGGTCTCTGTTTTTATGCCAGTACCAAGCTATTTTCATAACTGTAGCTCTTTAATAGAGCTTGGTGTCAGGGATGGTGATGCCTCCAGAAGTTTCTTTATTGTACAGGATTATTTGGCTATCCTAGGTTTTTTGTTTATCCATATGAAGTTAGTTATTGTTCTTTCAAGGACTCTGAAGAATTGTGTTGGGATTTTGATGGGCATTGCATTGAATCTATAGATTGCTTTTGATAGGATTGCCATTTTTACTATGTTGATTGTACCTATGCAAGAGTGTGGGAGATCTTTCCATTTTATGGTATCTTCATCAATTTCTTTCTTCAAAGACTTAAAGTTCTTGTCAAATAGGTCTTTCACTTCTTTGGTTAGAGTTTCCTCAAGATATTTTATGCTATTTGTGGCTATTGTGAAAGGTGATGTTTCTCTGATTTCCCTCTCAGCTTCTTTATTCTTTGTGTATAGGAGGGAGGGCTACTGATTTTTTTGAATTGATCTTGTTGGTTACCCAATCCCAATACCAAATGGTCAGCCCTGAAAACATAAATAGACCAAGCAGGTTGTATTTGTATAGTTAGGAGACAGACAGAGAGAGAGAGAGAGAGAGAATAAATTATTAAGTAAAACTGAGGCCATTGATTTAAAATGAGAGCAACAGGGTACATGGAAGGGGTTAGAGAGATGTAAGGGAAGGAATAAAATGATTTAATTGTAGTATTATCTCAAAAATATTTTAAAACATTATTTCAAGATAAATACAAGTTAAAGCAACTCATGACAATATGAAAATAAAATATATAATAAAATATATATTTTAATCGTGGATACAGATGACCTTATCTTAAGAGGCATGGACTAATAATTCAGATTTTAAAAACATGACCAAAGAGACACACAAAACCAGGAAGTGCATCCATAAACTGAGATTCAAAGAAAAAGATTGGAAATCAAAGGATTAAACACAGGGAAGCTGAAAATAAACCACAGATCAGTTCTCCTATCTTACAATGTAATGAAGTCGATTTCTAATGCAACTAGGAAGAAGCTATAAAAAGGGCCACTACATATTGATAAACAAGCAATTTTTATCTATCAATTTATTCATCAAAAATCTTGATTTCTAAAAAAAATATCAAGAGGATATCATGACTATAAATATTTATGGACCAAATTTGGGGGGTTCCAAGGTCATTTTAAAAAGTTCAAAGCATAAGACTCCATAAGTCTAGACACAATAATAGTTGGAGAACTTCTAATTACCACTTTCACATCTAAATAGGTCTACTAGACTAAAAGTCAGCATAGAGGCCTTAGTAGTAAATTACGGCACAGGTTAGTTGAACATTCAACACAACCAATAAGAAATATATTTTTCTTCTCAGCCATGATAGGGACAATCCCTGAAATCAACTGCATTATAGGCTACAAAACAAGCTTTAAAATAATAAGTAAGACTAGGAGCTGGAGAAATGACTCAGAGTTGCTCTTCCCGAGGACCCAGGTTCATATCCAGTACCCACATGGCAAATCACAACTGTCTATAACTCCAGTCCCAAGAGACCTGGTTCCCTCTCCTGACCTCTCTGGGTACTGCACCCATACTCATTAAAAGAATGATAAAATACATATATATGTACATATTTGAGACAATTCCCTTACCTGGAACTAGACCCAAAAAAAGAAATAAAGCTACTTAGAGACTAAAAAACACTTTGAGCAAACAGAAGATTATTGAATAGGTCAAAAGGAAATTTAAATGCTCTAGAATCAAATGATAATGAAAATATAATCAACCAAATTTTCTGGGATGCATAAAAGACAGTTAGTTAAAAGAGGAAAGATTATAGTTCTAAGTGCTCATAGTAAAAATCAGGAAAGCTTCTGGGTTGTGGCGGCACACACCTTTGATCCCACCTCTCAGGAGGTAGAGGGAGGCAGATCTCTGAGTTTAAGGCCAGCCTGGTCTGGAGAGTGAGTTCCAGGACAGGCTTCAAAGCCACAGAGAAACCCTGTATTGAAAAAAGAAAAACAACAATGAAGAAAGCTCAAAAAAAAACCTAAAAATCAGGAAGGCTGAGCATGGTGGGACAAGCCTTTAATTCAGGAAACTCAAGAGGTAGAGGCAGGTGTAATCACAGGACTTATGGGACTTCCAGGCCAGCCTGGTCTACATAGTGGGTGTTCAGGACAGTTGGTGCTACATAGATTGAATTTTTTTCCAGACAATTTCTGCTCGTTCTTTAAGGTTTTTTTCAGCAGATTATTTTTTATTACTTTATAAATAATAGGAATCAAAATTTCCACTTCCTCTGACTTCCCTCCCACTCCTTCATTCCCCCTCCCCCTCCCTCTCCAGTCCTAAGAGATGGCAGGGTACCCTGCCCTGTAGGAAGTCCAAGGCCCTCCCCCCTATATCCAGGCTTAGGATGGTATGCATCCAAATAGACTAGGATCCCAAAAAGCCAGTACATGCAGTAGAGACAAATCCCAGTGCCATTATCATTGGCTTCTCAGTCTGCCCCAATTGTCAGCCACATTCAGAGGGTCCAGTTTGATCCCCTGCTCATTAAGTCCTACTCTAGCTGGATTTGGTAATCAAAAAATCTCAAGCCTAATGATGCCTCTAGACCTCTAGAAAAGTCAGGAATAAGCCAAACCTGGACACAATGAATGGCAAGAAATAATAAATAAAAGTTGGAACAGAAACCATTGAAATAGAGAATAAAAGAGCAATACATAAAATTTATCAAAAACTTGGTTCTTTCTAAAGATTAGCAAGATTGCCTGAACCTAGACCTAACTAATCAAAAGAAAGGCAGAAGACCCAAAATAATAAAGCAAAGCTGTCTAATTGTAGTTAAGGCTAACTCACTGGGAAAGAATTCATGCCTGCTACTGTAAACCAAGTCAAATAGCTCTGCTGGAGCAGCCAATAGAGCCCAGAGAACAATCTTCTACTGCCATTTCCTAAATCACAGTAATTTTTAAATTAATTCTAAATCCATATCTTTATACCCACAGATAAGTGTAGCTCTCACTCCTCACCAAACAAGCTTCCTCTATACGCAGCAGATGGAAGCTATTGCAGATAGCTACAACTAGTCAAAATGCAGAGATAAGTGACCATAATTGACAGTTGGTAAATCTACAATACAACTGCTATCCCTATGGTTCAGGGAATATCACAGGAAAGAGCCAGAAAGATTGAAAGAGCCAAACAACCAGGACATCTGTTTTGAAACTGTGTTTTCTATACATGACAGGAAAGCTTTCATCCATGAAATCTCAACAGTATGGTTACTTATAAGACCTGCACAAAGACAATGCCAGTTGACATTCTAACATGAATGGGGCAAATCTCACGAAGACTGATACCTAGATGAAGTGCCACAGGCAATCAATGGCTGTGGAGAGAGTGTCTTCTCCAGGGAAGAACACCCTGATAGGTTATATAAGCCCAAATTGTCAGCCCCAAACACATGTACATAATGAACGACACTAAATGGATTCAGTAAGGTGTGTGTGAGTATGTGTGTGTGTGTGTGTGTGTGTATAGCAATGATAATTAAAGAAGATGTCATGAATTTGAAACAGAGTGAGAGACATAGAAGGAGTTAGGGAAGGGAGTGTATAAATGATGTAAATACAGTACTACTGTATGAAATTGTCAAAAAAATTTAATTAACTTTAAAAGCCAGAATTGTGACAGAGCCATTCTAGTTAACTATTCCCCGACAGGAAGTTGTTTGTGGAAGCAGAACATTCCCAGGACTTTGTAAAAGCGACATTAGAAACTATGTTTAACATTTTAGGGGAAAGCATCACAATAAAGTAAGGAAGAAGTGCAAAACAGAATCCAGTTTATGAAATTTACCTGCAAGTACAAAATGAAGGGGTATAAGTAATCTCTAAACCATTATACCATTCTCTCAACTCTCCAAGATAAGTCTTCATTCTTGTAGAGAAATGGAGGGCATTCTTATTCACCCTTGAAGTTAGACTGGGTTTCCCACCAATTTTTAATCAATAGACTGTGATACAAGTGATAAGGGACAGGTCCTAGAACTACCATTTTAAGAGGCCCAGCAACTTCTGCTTTAGTTTTCGGAAGTCAACTACCATGTTTTTAAAAATGTAGAATTCAATTGTAACAGTGAGTATGATGAAATTGATATTAGTAGAAGTTTATATTGTTCTTCCTTAGACAGAACATGTCTAATGTTAATATATAGGAAATGAGTTTCAGACACAATGCAAAAGTCAAATTGTAAAGTGAATGTTTATGTATTTAATTTTTAAATTAGCTAGTTGTAATGGCATACACCTGTAATCAGAGCAATCAAGAGGCTTAGTCAACAGTCATGAGTTCAATGCCAGTCTGGGCTACATAGTAAATTTGAGGTCAGTCTAGGACACCTGGGAACTCTTTCCAAAAAAAATGAAAATAAATGAATGAATTCATAGTTGAAAACATTCCAAATGTAGAACTCCAGGCCAAGATGCTTTCATTCATGACTGAAATGTCCCCCGTCATGGTGAAGCAATGATTCTACACAAACTCTAGAACACTGATTAAGTCTTCCCTAATATTTCTATGAGTATATATTAGTTATTTCAAAACCAGACAAAAACCACTTGAAGGAAATAAAAGTAAAAATCAATAACTTTTATAGATAAAACAATCTTTAGCAACATTAGCAAATATTAGTATTTATCTTCTTAGTGCAAGGCAAATCTAGCATTCAAAACTTAATCCGACCTGGTCTCAATGGCTACATCAACTTTCCCTCACCTAAGGCCCAGGGAACATTGTGGAATGCGAAGGAAAAAGATTGGCCAGGGAGTTTGTTGTGAGATTTTGTCTCCTAGTAATCACAGAGCTACACCTGTAAAAGCTCACCAACATGACTGCCAGAATGAACAAGGATAACTCCAATAAGTATGCCAAAGTGGACTGGGAGGAGCTCACAAGGCCTCAGCCCTACACAAAGAAGGATGGGGAACTAGGGAATACAGAGACTGGCAGACATAGTCTTCCTCAGGAAAGAGCACACCACTTGGTTATCCAATACCAAATGGTCATCCCTGAAAACCTACATGTAAACTTACATTATACGGAGTTAGCCGGTTATATTGAGGAATATATGTGTATATACACGTGTACGTGTAACAAGGATTCATGAAAAATGAGGCCACGGATTTGAGAAAGAATAAGGAAGGATATATGGGAGGAATTGGAGGGAGGAAAGGGAAGGGAGAGATGCAATTATATTATAATCTGAAAAATAAAAAAAGAAAACTTTAAAAAATAAATCAGCTTATTGTACAGTATTATTAAAATATATTTAAGGACCTGTATTACTGACCTTACTCATCCTTGTGAAGAAATACCTGACAAGAAGCAACTGCAGGGAGGAAGGATTTATTTTGTCCCAGTTTGAGGACTGTTTGTGAGATCAGGGAAAGCATGTTGGAAGGGGCAGCTCAAGGCTATGGGCAAAGGCAGTCTTCTCACTTCTCCACAGAACAGAACTCAAAGACAGGGCAGGAAAAGGAACTAAGCAAAAACGTCAAGACCTATTCTCCAGGAGCCCCTTAGTCCAGCTAAGCCTCATCTCCCCATGGTTTTACAACCTCTAAAATTAGCTAGGACCAGGTATTCAAACTCATGAGCTAGCCAGGGGAAGCACAGTATTCAGCCAAACATAACAAATGCAATCATACTAATATTTTCAAATTTTTATGAACCATTTTTTTTATTTATTCTTCTCTTTACATTACATCCCAACCCAAGTTTCCCCTCCCTCCTCTTCTCCAAGTCCCCACCACCACTTTCTCCCCTCTCCCCCAGATCACTCCTCCTCTATTTCTCTTCAGAAAGGGACAAGCCTCCCAGAGATATCAACCAAACATGGCATATCAAACTAGGCACATCCCCTCATAATAAGGTTGGATGAGGCAATCCAGTAGGAGGAAAAGCGTCCCAAAAGCAGCAAGACTCAGAGACATTCCCTGCTCCCAGTGTTAGTAGTACCACAGAAATCCTCACCATAGCATATGTGCAGAGGACCTAGCATAGACCCTTACAGGGTCCCTGATTGTCGCATCAGTCTCTGTGAGCTTCAATGAGCCCTGCTTAGTTGATTGTGGGTCATGTTCCCCTGGTATCTACAACCCCTCTGGCTCCTGCAATCCCATGCAAAACTTACCATATATCCAGCTTAAATACAAATTTCACAATACTCAAAATAAATGGGAATTTACTTAAACAGCTAAAAAAAAAATCACACCAAAATCCTACCGTTAGCATCATAACCATTTGTATACTTCCCCTAAGAGTATTAATAAGAAGATATGCACTCTCACCATTATTTAAAGCCTACTGGAAGCTTTCAGTAAATTTGGGGAACTCCAAATCTTTATTTGGTCAATATGCCTGTTCTTTGAGTGTGTGTATGTATGTAACTGTGCATATATGTGCATGTGTGTTTAAATGTGTGTGGGTAGATTTGGCAAGATGTGTGAACACATATGTGCACATACATGTAGAAGTCAGAGGCTGACATTAGATGGCCATTGTCAATCAGTTTCTACCTTATGTATTGAGGCAAAATCTCTCATCTAAACCCAGAGCTGTTCACTTCAGCTAGTCTAGGTGGCCAGCTTGCCCTGGATAGTCTCTATATCTGCCTTCCATGCTGGAACTACAGGAAGACCACTATGGCCCTGGCATTTACAAAGGTGCTGGGCATCTAAAGTCAGGCCTGCATGCCATAGAAATGTTCATTCTTGTGCTTTACCAGACTCTCCTGACTACCGTGGCTTCATGAGAACTGGAATTAAATCCCAGCAGTCCTTTGGCTTCTTCTTTTTCAAAATTGAGTTGACTACTTTAGGTTCATTTCAATTCCATACAAAGTCTAGCATCCATTTATTCATATCTGAAAAATGATGTTGGACTTTTGATAGTCATTAAATTGAATATGCAGATCAATTTGGAGAGTGCAGTCTTCAAATGCCTTCTTCTAATCAATGGGTATGCGGATACTTACCCATCTATTTGTGGTTTCTTTCAATATTTTTCAAAATGTCTTCTGGTTTTCAGCAGACAGGTATCATATTCTTCTGTTTAAAATATTCTTAAAGGTTTTATTATTCTGGTGCTATGGTAAAATGGGAACATAAGGGATTTAGATGGCTGAGCTGGGAAAGGGATGGAGAGGAAGAGCAATGAAAGAGATATCTTGATAGAGGGGGCATTATGGGGTTAGAGAGAAACCTGGTGCTAGAGAAATTCCCACGAATCCACAAAGGTGACCCCAGCTAAGACTCATAGCAATAGTGGAGAGGGTACCTGAAATGGCCTTCTCCTGTAATCATATTGGTGACTACCTTGTCATCAAAGAAACTTCATCCAGTAGCTGATGGAAGCAAATGTAGTAACCCACAGCCAAATACTGGGCTGAGCTCCTGGAGTTCAGTAGAAGAGAGGGAGGAGGGATCATATGAGAAGTGGGGTCAAGATTATGACAGGGAAAACTACAGAGACAGCTGACCAGAGCTAGTGGGAGCTCAGGAACTCTGAACTATCAGCTGGGGAACCTGCATGGGACCCAACTAGGCCCTCTGAATGTGGGTAACAGTATGTAGTTTGATCTGTTGGGGGACGCTGGCAGTAGGACCAAGACTTATACCAGGTGCATGAACTGGGATTTTGGAGCCTGTTCCCTCTGGTGGGATACCTTGCTCAGCCTTGATGCAGTAGGGAGGGCTTGATCCTGTCTCAAATTGATGGTGCCAGACTTTGTTCACTCCCCAAGGGAGGTCTTACCCCCTCTGAGAAATGGAAGAGGGATGGGATAGGGGAGGTAGCAGTGGGGAAGGGGAGGTAGGGTGAACTGAGATTGATATGCAAAATGAAAAAAAAATTAAATAAAAAATAAATGAAATTATTTTCTAAATTTAATTATGAGACTATTTTTTAGTGTGTAGAAAAGACTGAATTTTTTTCTGGAGCCATACAAAATATATTTGAAATGGAAGAAGGAAACTGCTTAGCTCTTCATGAACTTTCATTTTCAACAGTATTATAGATATGAAATCAAAAGCACATACAAAAAATAGAGGTAAATTGGATTTCATCAAATGAAAATCTTCAGTGTGTCAAAGGACACCATCAAGAAAATGAAAAGACAACACAGAGATTTGGGTAAATATTTGTAAAGCACATGTCTGATAAGGGTCTAGCAACCAGAGTACAGAAAAAGTTCCTATAATTCAGTAGTAAACAACAAAAAAAACCCTCAAAGTACAAAGATGAACAGATAGTAATCCAAAAGAGCAGTAGAAATGCCAATGAAAATATGAATGCTATTTGCTATCCTTAGTTATTTGGGATGAGATACTATCCCAAACCCATCAGAAAGGGAATAGCTAACGGGGCAGAAATGCATTTTAGAGCAAAGACAAATCTCATGTAAGGCAGTGTAAAATAGTGGACTCACTGTGAAGAACAGATTAGCAGTTGTATGGTGTACAACATGATGATTTTGTTTAGTGTATGTGTACATACATAGCAGAGTAATTACCACAGTGAAGAAAGTTAGTATAGTTATCATTTTACTACTAATAGTACCAAAAATATATTGTTATTAAACTTCCAGTACCTAATATAGTCTTATTAACAGTACTCCCCATGCTGCACATTAAAATGCATGTGTCTAGGGGCTGGAGAAATGGCTCAGTAGGTAAAAGCATTTGTCACAAAGCCTGATGACCTGAGTTCAATTCCTGGAATTCCCCATGGTATAAGGCAAGAATTAATTCCCACAAGTAGTTCTCTCACCTCAACGTGTGTATCATGGCATGCAAATGTATGTACACACACACACACATGCACACATGCACACACACACACATGCACACATGCACGCACACACACACATGCACACGCACACATGCACACATGCACACACACACATGCACACATGCACACACACACATGCACACATGCACACACACATGCACACATGCACACACACACACACATGCACACACACACACATGCACACACACACATGCACAATAAATAAAAAGATCAATAGATACACTTTTTTTAAAATGTGCTAAAGGATTGATCCTCTAATGTTGATACTACTGCAAGGAACTACAGAGTTTTTAAAATGAAGTTTTACTTGGATGCAGCAGATTACTGGAACATGCCTTTGAAAGTAACTTGTAAAAATGTTCCTACTTAGTCTAAAGATTAAGAATACTGTTTAAATCGGTTTTCTGTCTTACTGAATAAAAGGTATGTGATAAAAAAGAATGTGTTAAGGCAGGTTGTTTGAAAATTAATATACCTATGACCCATTTATTCATGCATAGCTATTATTCATGCATAGATAATTTGCCAAAGTGACAAAGTATATCTTTACAACAGCCTATGTGTTCCAGGGCTTTGAATTGGCCCACCCCAATATCTACCCCATCTGGTCCTGAGGCACTATGGTCACAGGATCTCCATGATCCCAGGCAACAGCAGGCAGTCTGAGAGGAGTTTTGGAGAGGGTCCAGTAGCTAGAGGCCTTGAACCTAACCCACAACCCATAACACAATGAACATTTGCTGTTTGGTCAAAAGGGTCTACTGTGTGACACACTGCAGTTCCCAATGACACTAAGACAAATGACGAGGTGATGGAGAGGCAGGAAAGCAGAGGAGCAAAGTGGGTTTTGTTTAGTTGGCTTTGTTTTGCTTTTTGTTGTTTTGTGGAGGATTTTTGCTTGTTTTTATTTTTATTTCTTTTTAGATTTTCTTTTGTGGGGAACAATACAAGGGTGAAGGGCAGATACAGAGGAACTTGGAAATAAATGGGATTGAGGTACATAATGTGAAGCTCCCAAAAAATGAATAAAAAATATTTTTAAAAAGAAACTATGTGTATGTGTATGTCTATTTATAATGATGATTCATTTTGATTTTTAAAAACTCCTTTTAAATCCGTGGTTATGTGGCTCTAGGAGCAAAGATCACTTCGTGCACAACTCAAAGAACCCTAAACAGTTATCAAAGACTCTGAGACCAGGCCTGCAAAAATCAGATAGAAGGTAAAAACGAAGTCAGAAAAGTGCAGGGCTCCATAAGACAGAAATACACAGAAAGAAATCTGGCAATATTACCATGTGAAGGTCTGAACACAGTCATACCCAGCACCCTCGTGTTCTTTTGGGTAAGTCTATCCAGAAAGGGGAGCAGAAGAAAACAGGGACACATAGAAACAAACCTAACTCCACCACCCATACAAGGGACTGCACAGACACAGGTGTGGCACCATCCTCTTAGCAAGCTATTGCTTGTATGCAGTCCCAAACCCACAGCCATGTAAGGGACTTCACAGAGGCAGTTACAACACTTACACCCACACAAAGGACCAAACTTATAAGCTGGTACCCTCTATGTCAGAGCGTTGATAGCCTTGAGCCTGTGCAGGCCTTATACAGGCAACCATGGCGGCTTTGATTTCATGAGTGCAGTGATGTCCATCTTGAGTCCATCATGTCCAGGAGACACTTTCACAGCACTTGTTCTCATCCCTGACCCCGGGCTCTTAAAGCCTCTCCAACCTTCCTCCATGGCAGTCACTAAGTCTTGTGGAGAAGTGTTCTGGTTAGGGTTAAGCAGTCCAGAGTCACGTCTTCTTTCTACTTTGACCAATTATTAACTCTACTAACTGCCATCCTCTACCCACAGAAGCTTCCCTAATGAGGAATGAGAGCTGCTCTAATGTAAGGGTATAATGATAAATGTTCAGAATACAGCTTGATACATTGTCTCTTTTCAAAATAATATTAGTAGGTTCTCCCTGAGGCCTATGACCTTCTCAGCCATGTGTTCTTGGCAGGTTTATAGTATCAGGCATGGGTTCCCTCTTGTGCAGTAGATCTTAAATCCAAGGGCAAAGCTGTTGGTTACCTCCATTAGTATTCATCCTACTATTGTGCCAATGGGCATATTTTGCCCAGTCAGTAATTATTGCAGCTTACAGATTTATAGCTAGCTAACACTGTTTATGGCTTTTGAAACACCTTCCAGCACTATGCAGATAGCCAACAGGGAGGAAGCTCTTAGGCTCGTACTGGCTTATTCTTTGCATGTGCTATGACTGTAATATCTGGGATCTTCAGAAATAGGATCTTACTGTCAAGTTCTGAAGAGTAACCAAGAGCAGTGTATTGTTTGGGGATCTCTGCAACACTCTGTGACCAGCAAGTGAAATGGGGACTATCCCACACCTGACTCTGTGCCTTCTCTTTGATATACTGACTTCTGTGAGGAGCATTGTCCTTCCATGTAGGGTAACTCCAATTAAATTCTGTTTTACACACACACACACACACACACACAGAGAGAGAGAGAGAGAGAGAGAGAGAGAGAGAGAGAGAGAGAGAGAGAGAGAGAGAGATGGAGGGAGGGAGGGAGAGAGAGAGATTCTTTTTTAAGATTTATTTTTATTTTATGTGTATGGGTATTTCTGGGTCTGTGTCCCACATGCATGCCTTGTACCCACAGAGGACAGAAGAGGGCATCATAGCTTCTGGCACTTCAGTCACAGACAGTTGTGAGCTGCCATGTGAGTGCTGGGAGTTGAACCTGTGCGCTCTGAAAGAGAAGCCAGTGCTTAAAATCATTGAGTCATCTTATCAACCACCGAGGAAGATTCTCAGATAAAAGGTTTCCGTATGGCATTTTCAAACATCCTCAGTGTTCTGTACAATTTCTTTAGAAATGGGAAGTGGGCACTAGTGAAGGTAAAACCACTTGCTGCAGAAGCCTGGAAACCTGGGCTGATGATTGAATGTCATCCTCTGACCTCCACACAGGTACCACGGAACAGTCATGCCCACATTAACACACATATGGCATGCACACAGAAAAATAGTAATTTTTAAATAGGAGAAGACCCACCAACCACATCTACCTTCTACTTGAACTGATTAATAATAGGCAGCTAACAGAAGGGTTTTGCTCTAAATGAAAGAGAATAACTCTTCGAGGAGAGAAAGCAGAATAGCAAAATTATAATATATAAGAGTTTGGCAAACTGACAACAGTGATCGCCGGCAGCGAAGGGTACACTGTAACTAGTGGGGAAATAAAATTCATAGAAAAATGTTTAGCTGAGTGGTGGTGGCGCATGCCTTTTAATCCCAGCACTAGGGAGGCAGAGGCAGGTGGATCTCTGTGAGTTCGAGGCCAGCCTGGTCTACAAGAGCTAGTTTCAGGACAGGCTCTAAAGCTACAGAGAAACTCAAAAAGAAAGAAAGAAAGGAAGGAAAAAAGAAAGAAAGAAAGAAAGAAAGAAAGGAAGAACAATGCTCACTATATAGTTTGTTGCAGATTCTGAATTTGAACAATACCAAGGAGTTAACTATCATTCAAAATTAACAAAAAATTTAAAAACATAGGGCAAAAATGAAGGACAGAGATAGTGTGAGAAATTAAAATATGCTAATATCTTTGCTTTATAAAAATATAGAAAAAATATTATTACATGGGGAAATTTAAGAAGTGTTAAAAACAAACATACATAATTGTTTGAAATTAAAATGAAAATTAATCTATAAATATATTTAGAGGAAATAAAGTTAAATATATAATGATAAATTAATATTTTATAAAGGTGCCAGTGAAATGTCTCAGTGGGTAGAGGTACTTGCTGCCATGTTCTAAGGACTCAGGTTCAATCCCAGGAAGAATGGTTAAAGGTAACTGTCTACAGCACCCCCTTCCTCTGACCTCTACATGTACACTGTGGCCTGGGCATGCCTACACATACATTCATGCCTACACATGCACTAAATAAAGAAATAAATGTTTAACTTTACATATATAATGATTTTATAAAGAACAACAATGAACACTTAACCAAGGCAAAATTTCAGGAGCAGTAGTAAATGCAATTACTAAAATAAATCAATAGCTGAAATGCCTGTATCTCAACTGAAGAAAAAAGATGGACTCGAACTGCCATAAAACAAGCCAAGTGTCATGGAGCTCACCTGTTACACCAGCACACTGGAGGGAGGGGACGGAAGATGGCAATATGTGGCCTAGCTGAGCTACACAGTGAAACACTGTTGCCAAACAAAACTATGAAGGAAATTATAAGAAATATGCATAAAAGAAAGTGAACTAGAAAGAATAAATTATATATACATTGACAACTCTATGAACATCTGCATCACAATCTGAAGCTATTAATCACAGAACATATTATATATAATATATTATTAATATAATATTGGCATGTTAGGTAAATGTTTCTGTATTTGCTTGCTACAGGTTATAGAACATGTTCTATCACTGAGCTACATTCCAGACCTTTTCATAGTTTTTGAGGTAGTAAACATTTCATTTTTATCATATTTTTATTTGGAGATGGAGTCTTTCTAAATTACCCATGTTGGTCTTAAATGTAGCTTAGGCGCAACTTTAAATGTGACTGTCCTACCTCAGCTTCCAAAATAAATGGGATTGCAGGGGTGTGCCATCATGCTTGGTGTCAATCAGTTTTTTTTTAATACTCTTTCATTTGTTATGTATTTGAGATATAGATTTGTAACATGAATAATAAAAACCCAGAGACAGAGATTGGGGTTTAAGCTGAAGGTTAGAAAAGCAAAGCACCCAAGCCACTGAAGAGTTCTTACCTCTACTAAAGCTCAGACAAACAAAGGGGCCATCCTGTCCTCAGCATGACTGCAGACTGCAATTCTCTCCACCAAACCTCAGACTGCAAGGAGCTCTTGTCTCCTCCCGCTTTATATTCATCTCTCCACGGAGCCATATCACTCCTGTCTCCACCTCCCTAGTGCTGGGATTAAAGGCCTGTGACTCCCAAGTGCTGGAATCACCTTTGTGTGAGTTCTATTTCTCTTTTGGGCAGACTCAATCTCGTGAGGCCCAAGGTGGCCTTGATCCCTGGGATTTAAGGTGTGTGCCACCACTCCCTGCCCTCTAGTGGCTTAGCTCTGCACTCTGATCTTCAGGCAAACTTTATTTATTAAAACACAAATAAAATAACACTATATAAATTTGGTACTTTCATCTGAATATGCAGTGTAGTATGACTAAATCACACAAATTAGCATACACATTGCCTCCCATCCTTATCTTTTTTAGGATTGGTACAATTAAAACTTCATGCACTATGATGCATAGTAGAACTCTGGAACTTACTCCTGCTACCTGAAATGGCATGTCCTTTGTCTAAACCCCTATCCACAAGCCTCTGATAGTCACTACTCCATCCCAACCATGGATTCAACACAGATCAATGGGAGCATGACACATTGTATTTCTGTGCCTACCTAGTTTCACTAAACACAACATCCTCTGGATTCATTATTCTTGTTTAAAGTCAAGCATACCCATTAAGCTTACATACCACCTACTCTTTATCCATTCATCAGCTAACAGAAACTTGGGTTCTTTCCATTTCTTGACTACTATACATAGTGCTGCAACTGACACTGAAGTGAGAATAAATTTCAACATACTGCTTTCACTTCTTTTGCTATAAACCCGATAGTGGTGTTGCTGTGTCATATACTGGGTCTGTTCATTAAGGGTTTTTTTCTTTTTATGTATTTAGCTTAGATATTTTAATATTTTATTTAATATTAATATACATATATAATACAGCATTTGGATAATATCTAGCCCCCATCCCAACACCTCTAATAGCTGCATTTTAAGGTTTGGGTTTTTTTAATCCACATACTGTTTCTCATAACGGCTATAATAATTTACAGCATGCAAGAGTTCCCTTTACATTCTCCAAAAAAAAGTGTTATATTGGTGTTTTTATGATGGCCATCCTAACAGGTATGAGGTAGTATCTAGGGCAGGTCTTATACTTGCTATTGCAGTGAGGATACTGACTGGATGTTACTCACTTGATAGAACAGACACAAGAAAGCAAACCCATTTCATCAAGCCTTTTATCAGGTCCCTGGTCTCACCAAAAAGACTCCCCAAAATAAACTGTTTATTATGGCTGCTACAGTTGAATATTGTCTTATTGGTGTGTGTTTCAGCATAATTGATCTGACACATTCAGCATATACCATTTGCCAAATTAGATTCTCTTCCATTCTTCACCTACCCCCTATGCTGCTCCTTAGAAACAACTATCATTAGAAGTTTCTTGTCTATTTCTTCAGATTTAAAGCCAGGGTTGAAGATAGTACTCCCATCATAGGTTAAACATGTTAAGAGACTTACTTGTAAAATAAGGACTTTGGAGAGCAAATTAGAAGAGTATTGCCGGCAACAGAAAGTACAGTACAGTCTCCATATTACAGCAGAGTGTGATTGGAACTAGGTACTTGATTTGAAATAATAGTGGATAACTGACCATAGGGTGGGACCTTAACAAAATATAGGCTGTACACCACCAGATAAAGATGGCATATTGTCACCTTTGAACATATTTTAAATGCAATGCTGAAAAAACTTGAATTTTCTTTCAGGGTGGCAAGAGCCATGGAATCATTAATTGAATTGAAGCCTTGGTATGTACAATATTACCTGATGGAACTTGACAAAAAGACTGAGAATGAGATGCTGAAAGACCAACAAAAGGAAAACACCACAATTAACAAGAAAGACATCCAAGGGCAATGATCAACTCTTAAAGATTACCAAAGTTAAATAGGACATAGGCTAAAAAAATAAATAAATAAACCATTGAAATAAAGACAATCAAACTACACATGATATAAAATAAAAGACCACATCTCTAAAGAATAAACTATAATATCTGCAAATCTATTAAGAGAGTACTCTACATTAACGTCAGAAAGATGTGTTGTTTGTTTTGTGGTTATCTTATCTTTCTGAACCAAATTTCAATCCAAAAGAACAAATAGAATTGTCAACCTTTTTTACAGGTTTGAAATTATTTGTATGTTAAGCCTCAGTTTTGTTTTGTTTTGTTTTGACTGAAGGTCAAGCAAATAAAACTCAGGCACAAGGTTGAATTTTCCCATCTTGTACGCAAGCTATTGCCTGGAATTTTACTTTGGCAAGCCAAAGAAACTTTTTTTGTAGCCCTTTATCCCTTGCTGAAAAAGAGAGGGTCATCCTGAATATGTTCCTCCCATGGTCATTTATTTTCTCTCAAGCCAACTGGATGCTTCTCTGTCAAAGGGCTCTGTATTTCTCTCCAAAGGAATTTATAAGCATATTTTCAGGGTAACGCAGATGTGGCTTTGTGCAAATGCAGATGTTGCTTACACATTGTGATTGTAATACCTAAAGTTGTACTCTTCACTCTTAGATTCTGCATTATGATTGTTGAAAGTCCTGTCAGAGATTATTCCTTTCATCTTTTCCTCTCTGCTTCTGCTATTTTAATATATTTTGTTAGATGCTAAGATTTGTACCAATAGATGTTTTAAGGTAACTTTCATCCTTGGCTCACCCAACAAAGGCATTACATGCAGTATAATATTAAAGCTGAAAGTTAGTCCTATTCCCACTTTTGTTATAGCTTTTTTTTAATCTTGGGAATCTCATGCATATGTACAATGAAATATTATCATGTCCACTCTCTATTTCCCTTTTGCGATTTCTCCCATGTTCTCCCAAAGGGTCTTCTTCTAAACTTTATCATTGTTTTTGTTAACCCACTGAATCCAATTACTGCTTACCATATTGCATGGGTTGGGGCTATCCATTAAAACATGAAAAACATAGTAAAAATACCTTCAAAAATGAGTCTGTCTACAGTGTAACATACTTCTAAGAGTATTCTAAATACATGTCCTTATACCAAGAGATCAGTGTAGCTCTCACCCCTCATCAAGGTAATTTGGGGGAAACATTACAGAAAGCCACAAATGATCAAAATGCGTAGAACAGCTGACTATGGTGTACCTAGACCCAACTGATGCATCTACCAACACAACTCTTAAATCTAAGGCTCAAGGAACATTGTAGAAGAGAGGGTGGAAAGATTGTAGGAGCCAGAGGACAAAGTTTCCTGATGTGAAATGATGTCTTTTATATATGACAGGGAAGCTGTGCCCATAACATCTGAACTATATGGCTGCCTAAACAAGACCTGAGTAATTACAGCAGTAGTCAACATGGCAATGTTGGTAAGAGAAATTCCACCAGCCCTTACTCCTAGATGAAGAATGACAAGTCACCAATGGCTGCAGGTGGGAGGGAGAATATATTGCCTCTAGGCACAGAGTGCTTAATAGGTTATCCAATGTCAAGTGGTCAGTCCTAAGCACATCTATATACAAGCAGCACTAAATAGACTCAATAAATGTGTACATGTATGTACAGAAAAACAGGTCATGAATCCCAGAGGTAATGGAAAGAGCTGGAGGCAAGAGAAGAAAGGAGGCAGATTATATAAATGCAGTGTATCATACATGAAATTCTCAAAAAGTATTGCTTTTTTTAATAAAGAGTGCTTCTCCCACCCCCAGAACCTATCAAATGCCAATAGATCCTTAATAAGGTGTGATGTTTAAAGAGCTCCTCCCCTATTCATGCTAGAATTTGCTGGATTGATATTATGTATGCCTTGTACAAGTAACTACAGCTGCATAGCCATGCTATGCCCAGAAGACCAGCATTTCATAGCACTCGTCCCTGTCCCCCAGCTCTTACATTCTTTCCACTTCCTCTTCTCTAATGTTCCTTGAGCCTTGGATAAGGATGCAGTGATAAAGATGTTCCATTTAGGTTAGACTAGTCAGTCTTTTATTCTCACTATTTTGATACATCTCTCCATTGACTGCTGCCCACTGTAAAAAAAAAAAAAAAAAAAAAACTTATTTGATTCTAGGTCTGAGGTACTTCTTTTTGAGCTGTTGGTCAGTGGGGGTCCCATAGATCCTCAAACACTGCAGACTGTTGCCATTGCTCTTGGTTACTCTCCAGTTTGATGGTATCATCCTTATTGCTGAAGATGCCTCATCTTGAGTGATAAGACACAGAGAAATCAAGCTGATAGTGAATAATTCAGAAAGTCCATCTCTATTGGCTAGTTTTAATGGTGCTGAAAGGTTCTATGCATGCTAGTGAGGAAAAGAGTGAAAGACGAACCAACAGTCTTATCCAGCTGTGAATCTTGTGAATTATGATAACCACTGGCCTAGCAAGGTATGTCCACTGGTGCAACAGTTATGGGAGTTACCAACTTATTTTTTTTAGTTTAAAGCCTACTCCATAAGATTCATGCCTGATACCATTAACTGGATTAAGAACCAGTGACTGGGTATATAATAGGTCCTAGAGTAGAACAAAATATGATTTGATAAATAAACATAGTTTTAAATTGAAATTTTATTTATCTTCACACCCATAGATCAGTTCATCTCTCAACGCACATCAGAAAAATGTCTTTTTGCAGTAAATGGCTATTAAACACAGAATACACAAGCATTCAATATGTAGAGAATGACAGACTACGTGCTCAGACCTAAATAGTACATCTTTATCACACCCCTTCCTTCCAAGGCTCAGTGATAATCATGGAACAGGAAGCAGAAAGATTGCAAAATCCAAAGACAGTGGATAGTGGCTACAGTAAGATGATGCTTTCTAGGCACAAGGTTGTTGCACACGTGAATTCACAGCAGCTGTGACTGTATGCACAAGATTAAGCCAGACAAAATCCAAGCCTGCATGGGACGGGGAGTAATGAAGTCCCACTCCTATCTGAGGAGCAATTGACAATAGATAGTTACTTGGAGAGAGTCAGTTTTCTTCAGGAATACAGCCTCTGAGAAGCTACCTATGCTTCAGCAGGTGGCCTTATATTAATGCACATACTGACAGCACTAAGTAGACTCCATAATTTTTTTGAGAGCATGCCTGAAGTTGGGAGAGAGTCATAGTACAAGTATGCGGGGTAGAACTAGCAGTGAGGGAATGAGGGGTGTGGAAGTTTTGATAATTTGATATAAAAGAAACACAAATCTCCAGGATTGGTGGTGCAGGCCTTTAATCTCAGCGATCGGGAAGCAGAAGCAGGCAGTGTTTAAGGCCTGCCTCATCTACAAAGTGAGCTCCAGGACAGTTAGGGCTACACAGAGAAACCCTGTCTTGAAAAACAAAAAGAAGGAGGAAGGGAGGAAGGGAGGGAGGGAGAGAAGGAGGAAGGGAGAAAGGAAGGAAGGGAGGGAGGGAGGGATGGGAGGGAGGGAGGAAGGAATAAAAAGAGAAAAGAAAAGAAAAATTTAAATAAAATAAATAAAGAAGCCATAGTGTCATTGTGGTTCTGATTTCAACATCTTTGTTCATTAATGGTATTCAATATCTTTTTACTTACATTTATGTTTCTTTCTCTTTCTTTTTTGCAACACAACATATCATATATAAAAGTACCTGATTTTAAAATAAGTAAACCACATTTAAATCTGAGATTTTCCATTGGCAGTTGATCTCAGGCCATTACTCAGTCTGAACCATAGCTAATTTATCTGCAAAATGAGGATAATCTACTCCTAGAAACAGATAATGTATATCACCTGCCTAGCACAGTATCCTCTATAAAGAGGATTTAATAATAACCAGACATTGTGGCACATGCTTTTAACCTCAGCACTTGGGAGGCAGAGACAAGCAGATCTCTGTGAGTTCAAAACCAGCCTGGTCTCCAGATTGAATTCCAGAACAGGCAGGACTACAGAGAAAACCCTCTCTCAAAAAGAAAACAGGAGCTTTAATAAACTGTAATTATTATTTTCAAGTATTTCTTAGAGAAGCAAGGTGTGGTAGCTCGTGTTTGGAATCCCATCGCTTGAAGACTGAAGCAGGAGGATCGCCATAAATTCAGGGCCACCCTAAGCTACACGGTGAGACCAGGACAACTTTCAGTATGAGGCCCTGTCTCTCATATTAGAGGTATAGGAGCATGACTCAATAGTAGAAGGCTTGCTAACATGTTGTGGGGTCCTGAGTTTAGTTCTCAGCATTGCAAAAAAAATGATTTTTAATTCTTCTTAGGACATAGTCAGAGAAGCATGGCTGATAAGTGTGACCTCTGATTATATTGCTATAGTTTTATGATACAGTCCTCATGCCCTGCATTCCTCCACAGTTCAGGTTTTAGCAATTTCCCATGTATCTCTCTTAACAACCTCATTGAAATTTAAGTTTTACAAGAAAAATAATTACATCTGCATTATCCTGTTGTATGTGCTCAGCAACTAGAACAGTGTGATCAACACTGTCTGGGAGCACGGAAAGCAGAAACACCTGCTTCTCTCATCTCTGTCGCATTCACTGGACAATCAACCTCTTTTTAACTTTAATTTCCCCAAGAGGCATAAGATGTTTTCTTTTTCAATTGTCTGTGGCTAAACCTTCCCTAATCCCAACCAGACTAGACACTCAATGTTTCTCTAGAGCTGAGGGTTTTGCTCTCAGAGTACATGCTTTCCATATGTGAGGCACTGGGTTCCAGCTCCAGCACCAGCAACAACAAAAAAAAAAAAAAGGAAAGAAAGAAAAAGAAGTGATTGTACTATAACCCAAATCAATCCAGATAGGTGCTGATCTAGAAGAAAGTCTGTAGCCACAAAGCTTGCATCACCCAATTCACTTTATCTTTTCTGTAAAGATAGCATATAAAAAATAATGGGTTTCATTGTGGAATTTTCATGCATGTATGTCGTTTTCCTTTGCTCTTTTTACATCCTGCTTTCCCGCAGCCTACACCATCTTTCTTGTCCCTCTCTTACTGGTCCCTACCTCCTCCACAATGGT
>PVIU01025472.1:0-23704 GCA_004026605.1 Ondatra zibethicus
GACTTGGTAACTTCCAGGCAAGTGAGAGACCTTGTCTCAAAAAGTGCAAGGTGGATGATGTTTAAGGAAAGACAATTGAGGTTTTCCTCTGACTGCATCGCCACCTCCCTACCCATGTGCACCTGCACACATGAACACACACACACACACACACACACACACACACACACACACACTCACACACACATGTACACACATGCACATACCAGTAGTTACTGGTGGGAGGGCTGGGATTAAATTCTTGTTCACTTTTTAGTTTTAGATGCCATGATCCCTTCGTTGTGTTACATTGTGTAGAAACAGTCATGTTCCCACAGGAGCAGTTGGGTGGTGCATTTCCAGGGCAGCCTTTGGTACTGACTCATTGGGTAAGCCAAGCTGCTCACTTGTACAACTGTGCAGTCAAACTGGAGCCAACACAATGCTCACTCTACTTTATAAGAATCTTCTCTAATCCCAAACCGTTTGCCCCTGGCTCACTGCGAGTTCTTTACACAGCACAGTCCCTGGCTCAAGGGACTTGGTTGCCAAAGGCAAGGCTTACTTCCTGTTCTTCCTGTACGGTTCTTGGATTAATATGGGAGGAGGTGTTTGTTCTGTTGGCACTGGCTAGAAGATGGGAAGTTTACAGGTGCAGTGTTCAGTGCCGAGCTGATCCTTTTTGAAGATCTGGTTATTTAGAAAGTGCTCCCCCAAGGCTGAGAGGATTCCACTGCTTTGCTTGTTGTTTGTGAGGTTTTCTCTCCAGTGAGGTTGTCATTCTTGGGTCCTCAGGGTTCCCAAGGTTGTACAGGACAGAGGTATGTGGGCTCTCAGGTTAATGCTGGTCCCACTACAAAGCAATGCAATAGAAGCCAAGAGTGCCCTATCACTAACAGTGGCAATTGTCAGTCCTCTTATTAACATTTCCTGGGTTTCCAAGTGACCTCAGTGGCTGGGATCCCGAAGCACTCGTTAAGCATGCAGATCTGGAGTTAAGGACGGGATCTAGGATGCGCGAACTGTGCCTGGCATGATGGGTTCCATCAGATATTGGGGCATAGTAAGAAGTTTAGTGTCCACGGGAGTGGTGGATGTTGCAACAACCCCAAGGCTTGTGTTCCCTTGGCATGGGCTGTTTCCTGGCCCCCACTTCATCCTATTGAGATGCTCCATGCTGCAGGCATTGTCAGGAGTTTGTGCACAATGACACCTGTCTCTGGAGGCTGCGGTGGGGTTCTGACACCTTGTTTCCTGCCATCTGATGCCCCATCTTCCTTATCCTGTGGTCACGCCTCACCATGCTAATGTCCCCCCTTTCCTTGTGGATGGTTTTGCAAGGTTCTCTCTCTGACTCTACTACTGGAGCTACCTGCTCTGTCTGCTCACCTCCTCATAGGCTGTGGTGTCCCCGTGCCGACACCCTGCAGATCCCAGATTTCATCTCCTTGCACTCTGCCTCCACTCTGCTTATCTCTTCTATTATGTTGCCTTAACCCTGGTCTCACGCTAGGAGCCATGTGCTTTCCCTGTGCTAGGATGAACATCTCACACCTGCTTTCTAGGGCAAGGGCATGCGTTGCCTCCTTGTAGCTGATGAAAAGAGACAAAACTAATCACTGGCAGTTTTTCTTTGCAATGCTACAGACTGGTTCAGAGAAAGGTCATGTAGTAGTAAAGGTCACTAATGCCAGTGTTAGTCCTGGCCACTGCTTACTTTCTCTTGCACCAGGACTCCATTAGCCAAGCCTGTACCCTCTTCCCTCTACCATATGAACTATATGTTGTCTGGGGTGTCTGTCCTGCCCGGTTCCCGCAGTCGTTAAGTCCCAAGGAAATCACACAAAGGTCTACATTAGTTATAAACTGGTTGGCCCATTAGCTCAGGCTTCTTATTAACTCTTATAACTTATATTAGCCCATTATTCTTGTCTATGTTAGACACATGGCTTGGTACCTTTGTTGGCGAGGCAGTCACATGCTTGTTCTGTGGCTGGGTCACGACTGCAGAAAGAACTTCTCTCTTCCCAGAATTCTTATCGCCCCACCTCTACTTCCTGCCTGGTCACTGTGCCTATACTTCCTGCCTGGCTACTGGCCAATCAGCATTTATTTAAAATATAACTGACAGGGTACAGACCACTGTCCCACAGCAACCATATACAGGAGTGTGTTCTTGATTTTGTTGCCCCATATATGAGGAAAGGTTACTCACTGTTTTCATGAAATGTTCTGCCTGTCTCGATCTTTCTGTCAAGTTCCAGAGGGTTGAAAAGGATGGGAATAGACAGATACTTGGTTCTTAGAGCTGAGGGTTTGGTGTCAGTGAGCCACATTCTTCAGAGGGGACTGTGTCATTTGGAGGAATCAACTTGGTTTTAAGGGACTTCCATCTTCAATGAGGGTGCCTAGCAATTGATTGCCACCCTTTCTCTAGAGGGACATTGGGCATTTCCTCTCCTACCTGCCTTACAGTTTGGAGTAATCTTAGGTGGACAAAGAGCTGGGAAATGAGCAGAATATGTTGGTGCCAAGAAATTGAGCTCTGTGGGTGCCTTATAGGCCATTCCCAGTACCTATTCTCCATCTCTATGGAACTCCACATGGGATGCTTTTGCATTCAGGACAGGTTAGGACCCAGACCACTCCCTTCCCAGGTTCCCTTCAAGGGAGGCAGGTGGCAGTCTCTCATTGGGCAACTTGAGTCTCTAAACTCAGGCCCATGTTGCTGGGAGTCAAGAGGAGGGCAGTGCTAACATTCCAGAAGCATCTATAAAGTTTCATAATAAAGGCTAAGCTAAGAGTAGTCCATCAAGACTTAGCTTGCACCTCACTGCATTGAGCATGAGATTTGCATGTGTCCGAGGTGAGCAGCAGCCAGGCTGGGCACTCCACACTTGTCAACACCCATAGAGTCAGAGTGCTCTTGGAGAGCCTAGGTGGAGGTGAGGAGATCTGGGGACTTGAGGCTACATTAAAGTTACAGTAACTCTCCACACCACCTCACAGGCTTTTTCTCCTCAGTCCCCAAGTGAGGAGTGTGGTAAAAATTGCTATCTCCTTTCTTCTTTAGTAGAGAGCAAGTCATGAAGAACTAGGGTGTGTGTTATGTATCCAGTTTGCCCCAACCCCCAGATACCACCTCTTTCAATTCTATTTCAGTGGGAATGTCAAGCCTTTCTGTGAAGGAACCTTCTGGTTTAGTGATAGACAGTAAAAAGCTATGGCACTGGACTTCACATTGTATGCAGATAGTTGAGAGTTTTGGTTTCATCACCAAACTACCAAATACAAGTACAAGCACTAAATATACATCCATACATAGGTGGTCCTAGCCTTCTAGCTCATTTTTGATTTATTTGAGATAGATGATAAATTATATGTGTGCACACACACACAGAAAAATGGAATGCAGGCTGTCAAGAGCTCTGATGGGCAGGATGCTGAAGACAGTGGTTGACGTGTCTGGGTCCATTTCCTGCTGCGTTGCTGAGTTCAGGATGTGCACCAGGTTACAATCCAGTGCCCACAGCATTCACAGTGACACCCGTCTATTCTAGCACACTGCAGCACAGATAAAATGCACAGAGCATTTGCAGAGCAGAGGGTAAGAGTTTCCTCTCGCAGAGTTGGAATTTTTTTATGAATGATTTGATTTCCTAAGAGGAAAATTATAACTTCAGAAACAAAGCATGCTTTTCGGGATGAGTTCTTTTCAAAGACCTTATGCATTTCATTTTGCTATTAATTTTACTTTGGGCAAACTAAATGATGTTATGGATCTATTCTCAACACTCACTGCACATTATCATCTGCATTTTATCACCAAATTACAAATTAAATATTGCCTTTGTTGGGAAACGATTCCTATGCAGCCCCCATTATATGACCTACTCAGTTTTTTCCTTGTATAGCTTTGATTTTTTTTCTCAATAGAAATAAAAAAAACATCAGATTTCTGTTCTATCGCCATATTTCATCTTTTGGGGGATTGCATCCTGAGAAGACAATTGCATTAATTTTGAGCCTCCTGTTTTCACAAATCATAAAAGACAATGGGAGGTGAAACCATCAAGATGACTGGCTGGCCTGTGCCATTTGGGACAGAGTGTGAACTTGATGTTCTTATCACCTTAATATTGCTATTTGGAACCTCCACCTACTCAGAAGCAATTTTAACCGGAAGTTTCAGAAAACCTGGGAAGAGCCATCTTTTGAAATGAAGACTGCGTGAACAATGGGCTTATCTAGGTGGGAACAGCACACACACGGAGAATGTTGACGTTCTCCCCCTTCCTGACTCATCTGCTTCACCTGTGGTTAGTGCATCCCGCAGCTGGGGTCGCTGGAGCAGTGCTCGTGTGTATGTACTGTGATCAGACTCTGCAGCTATGATGGCTGACACAGCAAGGCAGAGGCTAACTGGGTAGGTGGGGAGAGTTCCGTTCGTCTCAATGGAGGGTTCCACTGTCTGGCCAGTGGTGTGTTCCATCTTAGCTGCTGAGAAGAGTTCCCCTGTGAGAAGAGTGGTTGGAATAACAGGGGCAGGGGAGGAAGGGGTGAACCAGCTGGCACAGCTTCCCAGACTGGAGAACACGTGATGTTATCCTTAGCATCGGGGGAAGTCAGGACTAGGTCACAATAAAGAATAAGCTGGTCGGATTTATTTCTGAAGAGATCAGCTCACTGCCATGTGCCACAAGCTCTAGAACCCCACCCTCGGGCGAGGGGGTGAGATGTGTGTGAGCAGGTGTGAGCAGGTGTGAGCAGGTGTGAGCAGGTGTGAGCAGGTGTGAGCCGCTGAGGTGACGCTGGGAGGCAGCTTGTGGAGAACTCTGCTCCCGAGGAGGGATGGCAGGTGGATTGAGGATATGGCGTGTCAGCTAACACACGGAAAGTGCGAAAGTTCTGCGTCAGGGACATTTACAAAGGGAAGCTGGCGTGGGCTTCCACAAGCAGGGAGCTGAGGGAGAACAGTGTGGAGTGGAGAGGAGTATGGAGTCCAAAAATGCCAGTGGCTCCAGTGTCTCCTCTCACCAACCACCGCGTGTGTGATTCTCTGCCTTCGTATGTGTGTATAGATACATTGACACACGCAGAATGACACGTGCAAAACTGGGGCGGGGGAGGCGCTTGTTTCTGACAGGTCATGGAGCAACCAAGAAAGAGCTTGGTAATAAGCAGGTGGAAGACCTTTCCCAGAGTTCTGCAACAGCTGTTGAGACTGTGGGCGTGTGTGTGCACATGTGCATGTATGAATGGGTGTTCACCAGCGTGAATGTGGGCCAACATGTGCAGACATAGAAATGTGCACGTGTGTTCTTTTGTAGAGTGTGGATATGCGAGAGTATGAATGTGATGCTTGTGTGTGGTGCACAGAATGTGTTTATGTACAGGTTTGTGTGCATGTGTGTGAGTGTGCAAAGCATGTGATGTGCATGCATGGATGTACATATGCATGGACATGAAAGGACACTCCTGGTAAGTTCCCAGGTGTAGAAGAGGTTGGTAAAGTTCTTGGGACTCCTTCCTGCCACCTCCCAGACTTCAGGGCGGGAGATGCTGGGAGGCCTGCAGCTTCTAACTGAGCCATTGCACACCCTTCTGATCAGTCACTGGGGCCCGCTTTCGAGAGCAGAGTCTATCAAAGCCAGTCCACCAACTTCACACTCATCCGGCTGGGCAGTGAGCTGTAGGGATCATTACATCGGTCTCTGTTTCTCTAGCACTGGGGTTACACGTACATGCCACCATACCTGACTTTCCTGCCTCGGTTATAGAGACCAAACTCAGGTCTGTTCTTGTAAAGCAAGCGCTTCACCAACTGACCCTTCTCTTCAGCTCTAAATCGGTCTTCTTCATAAGCTTCTGTCTTTAAATTAGAATTCTGATTGTCAGAATTTTTTACAATGCTTTGGGCTGGAGTTCATAGCAGACAGAAGGATTTGGTATTTCTCTTAGTCGAGGGATTTCTAAACCCTGAAGGACCATGAGAAAGGAGTTGGAGACCTTTTCCCCTAAGCACTTCAGGAGTGGGGGTGGCTGGGATCTTTCACATGGCTGGTAACAAATCCCTACCTCACTCACCCTGAGAACATGTTTTCTTAATAAGACAGCAAAGTCTCCAAAGGTCCAGGAACAGAAAAAAAAGCAGTCAGGGAGAGCTTCTGGCTGCTGGAACATCTTGGGGCTCAGGGCAGCTGCGGGGGTTGGGTCAGGGGAGCATCAGGCTCTGTCCTCCATTGACTGTCACTTAGGAAGATGCAACCTGGCCAAGGCAACCTGACACTGGCCCTCCTTGGCTCAGTCCACCCCATCTCTGGGGCGCTCACAGCCTGGCTCGCAGCCCCTAGAGCACTCAGACCAATTGTACAGCCTGTAAGCATGCCGAGCTGGACCAGTGCCCCGTCTTCTGAGGTGAAGGAGGACATGCGAGAGGTTTTGGGAAGTGTGAATGTTTCCCGACACCTGCCGTCCACCGGGAGAAGGGGGCTAATCTCAGCCTGTCTGAAGAAGAAACTGTGGAGACGGTCCTGAAGGAGGTCAGGTGAGCTCAGAGGCCTGCCAGTGTCACCCCCTCGCTAGGGTCCCGATCCTTGATGAGTCTCTTGTTCTCACTGTGTGGAAAGATCAACATGGGAGTAATCTCATTTGCTACATGTGGGACAAATGTGTGGATGGAAACTGTCCCCAAGACAACAGGTTTCTGGAACTCTCCAAGCAACTGGTGCATTCCCGTGTGTTCTAGCTACTCAATGCATACCTGCTGGGCTGAGAGACCTCCATTTGTGTGACAGAGAAGACCTTCAAAAAGCTTGGGGATTGACTGTCCAGTGTAAATTGGTTGGCTCTAAAAACATACACTCAAGCGACACTAAACAGACTCAGCAGGATGTGTGTGTGTGTGTGTGTGTGTGTGTGTGTGTGTGTGAAGATAAAGAGGCTATACATATGAGATGGATGGGGCTTTGGGAGGGATTGGAGGGAAGAGAGGGGAGAATGATGTAATTATATATTTTATTAAGAATTTAAAAACTGCTTGGGGGCAGACTGAGACGATGGGTACAGGAGTAGGATCAATGGAGTATAATTCCACCCCCAGCAATCTTATTCAAGGGGTGACATCAGGTGTGAGTTTTCCACATAAGACATTCTGCTATTGGTGGTGCAGGTGACAGAAGTGCCCTCAACATGTCTCAGGAGTTTCCCTCCCAGAAAGCACTCGGGACAAGAATGGGGTGAGATGAGCAGCTTCTGTTGGTCCCAATGGTGTCCCCAGGTAACATTTCCAGTCCCCACATTTATTTCCTCTCCAGGTCCCTTCTAGAAACTTCCCCTCCAAGTTCTGTGTCCACCTTCCTCAAATCTACAACTGAGTGTATAGTTTCTGCTGCCTGTGGGCAGTGATGGCTGTGTGTTCCCGTGCTCGCCCTCTTCCATTCAGAGTGAAAATATGCTCCAGAGGTGCACAAGTGATGTTCACCTCTGTGCACATGTGTGTGGAGGCCAGAGGATAACTTGGCTATTATTCCTCAGCCATGGGACTGTTTTTTATATTTTGGTCAAGGTTTCTCACTGCCTGAACGTTGTGGGAGTAGGCTGGGTTGGCGGCCAGCACAAGGAGCCTCTGTCTCTGTCTCCCCAGCCTGGTATTACGAATGCATGTCACTGTGCCCAGCGTTTTACTCAGGTTCTAGAGATCAAACTCAACTCCTGAGATTGCACAGCAACTGCTTTATCAGTTGAGCCTTCTCCTTAGCCAAGATTCTTCACTTTTTATTAAAAAAAAAAAAACAGTCAAATTGAGCTGGGCATATGGCTCAGAGTTACATTGCTTATTTATCGTGCCCTGAATTTGAGCCATAGCATAGTAAAATGGAAATAAAATGGGGGATATCAGGCCCAAGGTACCCACAGATAGTCTAGGAAGCACAATATGTTATTACCTAATGTCCCCCGACAGCGGACCACACTAAGTTCCAAACTGTATCCGGGAATGGTGTCCTGAAGCTTTCTAGAATGCAGGTTTTTTTCTCCGGGGAACTTACATTCTCAGGACAAGTAACTACTTCTCTCGGTTCTGGACTATCTGTTTCTCTCAACCAGGAACAATGAAGATAATTCTTGTATTAAAATGTGTATTCCACAAGATACAGGATGGGCTTCTTTGTTCTATCCCAGGTTAATTTTATGATTGACATCAGTTGAAAGATAAAGATTAATGGTAGTCAATTGAAAAAATTAAAGAAATATTATAGTTTCTTTATATTTTAAAATCTAGCAGGGTATTGAAGTGTATGCCTGTGATCCCAGCACTTAGGAAGTGGAGGCAGAAGTTCAAGGTCATCCATGGCTACATAGCATACTTAGGGACAATATATCCTAATGAGTTCCTATCTCAACAAACAATCAAAACAACAGCAAAAACTGTGGGAAATTCTCCCAAACACTGGCATCTTCTGCATACTATTAACCTGAAGGGCTTCAAGGAGATGTGCTTATGCCTCTAGACCCTTGCATTTTGTCACCAGGGTGTCAGAAGGGAGCTCTGTCTGTGAAGCAGTGGTCACTGGCCCTTCAAGAAGGAGACGCTACCTGCCAGGTAAAATCTTTTGACTTGTGGGACACTACAGCTGTAACACAGCCATTGCGGTAGCTAACAGGGCAAACATCCTCGCGTCACAGGTGGGGGTTTTGTTGCACCTGGTTCAGATGACAGGGCCAGGATCAGCCTTGAGGAGTGTGGTAGTGGTTTCACAGCCCAGATACGCCTCACATGTCATGAATAAAATCTAGAAGCATAGAAAGGGGTGGGGATGAAGACTACAATAAAAAGGAATTTTATGATCATTGTGAAAAATTTATGGAGTGTCTCTCTGTCCTAGGATTCCATAAAATGGAACTGGCTGCAGCTGACCCAACAAGGCAAGATATACTAACTTACAGGTTCCTTGCTTTTTAGTTCTCAGTGTTTACCCAGAGAAGACAAGGAAAAACCCAGGTTTCTTCTGATTGCTCTGTAGAATGCACACATATAATTTAAATATTTATCCACTGGGCAAGGCAGTGGTCCGGCCCAATGTTGCCAGCAGTACAGTCCCAGGGTAGGAGCTAAGCACCTTGCTGACTGCAGCCTGGTTGTGTTGATTGAATAACACGTAGCACTTTTCTTGAGAAACCCCCACGATGGTTTCAAAACACGTCAGTTTCAATTAAACACTAAGGAAAATCTGTGATGGCTAATTCGGGGCTGCCGTTACTCATTGAGGAGCTGGCTGCTTTGAATTGGAAAGAGTTTTATGGGGACTTAACCAAATCACACATAATCATGGATATTTTTCATTGTACCTGGAGTGACAAAATTGCCAAATGATGTACAGTGTGGCTTTTAAAAGAAATTACCTCAGCAGCTATATGCCTCAGACATTTAAAACATGGGACCATGCAGCCAAATAGCAATAAAATGGAGGACCTGGAACAACAGTAAGTGTTTGCAAGGAGTGTGTATCTCACAAAACTAGAGGAGAGGTTTTTAATCTTTTTCACTATGAGGATATGATAACTGACTGGGGAGACAGACATGTCTAATTTGATTTCACATTACACGGTGCATATACGCAATGAACTTCCCATGGCTCTCCATTAGTTTGTGTAATTTTTATGTGTTAAAGTAAACTTAATTTAAAGTTTAAAAAGCATTAAAAGAGTAAAAGGACACATAGACTTTGCTCTGTTTGGGTAGATAGGGATTGCTTAGGACAGTCAATTTATCTTAGTATAAATTATAAATAGATCCTTATTATTATATATATGATGTTTTCAGCTTGCTTCTGCTCACAATTGGAAGTGGTCTTTGTAATTGGGGGACACATTAGTCTTTGTTGTTTATTAATGGAGGAAGTGGGTACTCTATATGATACTTTTAAATGTTGAATGAGACAGATGAGTTTCACTATTTAGAACAATGGTTCTCAACTTTCCTAGCACTGCAACCCTTTAATATAGTTCCACATGCCGTAGTGCCCCTCAACCATAAAATTATTTTCATTACTACTTCATAACTGTAATTTTGCTACTGTTATGGATTGCAATGTAACTATCTGTTATGCAGGGTATCTGATATGTGACCGTAAAAGAGGTCACAAGCCACAGGTTGAGAGCCACTGATTTAGCGTGAGAGCAAATGGAGCTAGTCCCAACAGGAACTTGCCAGTTTCTGTTTCCTATGTAGCAAACTGCTTAGCCACCTGAGCCCTGACTGAGGCTTTGTGATAGGGCCAGTCAGTGCCTCTATGGTTTTGCTACGGCATTCCCAGCTCAGAACATCATGGTGTGTGTCTCTGCGTCCAGCAGGCACTCAGAGATGTCACATGTAGTCACTGCTGCGTGAGAAAGGCCAGTAATGTCATATGTTCTCCAGACTGTGGGGAGTTGGGACCTCTTAAGGGAACAAAGTGGCCCTGTCTACTGATGGCCGTTCTGGGGTTTGGACATTTTGATTCGAGGCTACACAGGAAGTTCTCAGGGGTTTGAAACAGGACTCAATTCTAGGATTTCCCAACTGGGACTCCAAGAAGTCTTAGAGTTGATTCTGTGCCCTAAAAGGTGTTGCTTGAAAAGCTATTGACAAGGTAACAATATGAACGGACAGGAGGGAAAAGGAGAAAATCAGGGGCCTGGGGACCTAAGGCCTCCCTGAAGCACTGTGCTTTCCTACTGAAGGTACTTGGTGCAAATGTCACGACTGCTGTGGGAAAGCAGAATTAGGAGTCTCCACCCTTCTGATATTGCAACATTATATGAATGTCTAGCAAATTTCATGCTCAAAACAATACAATCTAGCTCAAAATGTCTTATGTTTACTATTTTGTGTTGGGTCATGTTCAGAATTATCCTTGGGTGCACAAAGTGTGTGGCCATGGATTGGGCTTGCTTGGTGATTTAGAGTGGCATCTTTAAGAGAGACATCCCCTCTCCCTCGCAGGTAGCAACTGCAGGGCTGGAGATCTGAACTCAGGGCCTTACGCTTGAGTGGCAAGCACTTTGCTAACTGAGCCACCTCCCTTGCCCTGCTGCTGATTCTTTTAGGAAATAGCAGTAAGTAACTCTTGGACTATCCCTCTTACTTAGCTCATCTCCAGAGTTTACTGCCTCCCATGTTACAAGATGGCCCAATGGTATGCAGAGAACAAAGACCTTCTGGGTTCTATATCTTAGCAGAGGAAGCTTTAGACTGACCATTGTCTGCTTTCTGTTCCCAGGTGGACAGCCTCAAGGGCTCAGAGCATCAACTTCACAGAGAGCTGAGCTGACCATAGTTTCATCTGGTTTCAAGGGCAATGTTTTTGCATGGAGGGCAATCGGCCTGAGCGCCCCACTCCTGCTCATATTGTAGCTATGTGAGAGCTGGCTGGGTTTTGTGGGTTCTCACTGGGACCAGCAACAGTCGCTGGCCAAGACAGCAAGCCAGAGGCTGCAATTGCCTTTTGTGTGTACGGGATTGTGCTGCAATGTGGCACGAGAGCCCAACCTTTGGAGGGGGCCGGAGAAGTCTCATGCTCCTTGCTGGCACAGTAGTGGTCATAGCCAATTTTAGGATTCTGCTCCAGGGCTGTTACCTCCATCCCATCCAGGACATCCCACACAGCAGTGGGCTCTGGGCTCCCCATAAGTGGAGCTTCACTGGAAACAGAAGGCTTTCTTTTTCCCTGGCCTGCTCTCCCAACAAAACAATCTCCCCTTTTATATATAAAAAAAGCCCAATTCCCAATAGATAAATAGTAATTGCACTTACAATTGCGTGCAAGTAATAAATACTGAATTGGCTCTTGGTGCAAGAACCTCAGGAAGCTTGCCTTTTACCAACAAACTGATGAACACACTCCCTGGGGCGGCCTTCCTTTTTTTTTTTTAAGTAATATTTAACATCACTGGGAGCTATTTGTTGTTTAAGGGAACTGATTAGCACAGTTGTCCGACGCAGTGTGCGCCTTTCCTGGGTTGAAGCATTAACCCAGCATCGTCCCACCCCTACCTTCATCTCCGTCACTTTTCCGGCTCGCCTATTAGCAAAGTGCTGTGTACCCACATGGGGAAGGTGACTGACCAGATGTTCTAATTTTTTAAAAGATCTGCTGGTGTCCCAGCGATTTCCATCAGGAGAGTGAATTGCCCCAGATTACTTTGCTGAGGGCCTCATGGTTGAAGAAGGTATATTTCTCTTGACACCTCGGTGTCAGGAGGATGAAGGAGAATGGCCCAGACAGAGAAGTCCTTCCCGGTATGTCACAGATGTATGCAAGAATAGTGACAAGTGGTGTTTCTGATATCCTTTGCTATAAACCAAGTCACTAACTATGCTATGTAGGTTATCCTAAGCCACAATGTCCAGGAATGAATATGTCTTCTGGGGGCCAGGAGTGTTAAGAACGATGGTCTGCCCTGCTGAGCTAGCTGTGACTTCTGAGAAGGGAGGATTCTGGAAAGCTCTCTGTGGAATGATCGAATGGCCAGGGGGGTAAGTGTCACAGCTGTTAGGAAGCACACCTCCCCGCTTTGAAGGAACATATGTTTAATATGAAATGAAGGATCTGGATATGAGGAGCTCAGATTGCATCAGAGAAAACAATCCCACTGATTCCGCTGAGCAGCCTCCACCTGCCGGGCCCCTTCCTCTGCAGCCCAGAACCACTCGCTCAATTACCTGCAGACTCATTCTAATGTTTTGCTTTCTAGAGAGATAGGGGAGCACCTGCCATGCCTTGGGCATTTCCTCCATGACAGACAACTCAAGGGTCCAGCGTAGGAGTGTGTTCCTCTGTGCCAAGGTGTGGACTCAGGGATGATCCGGGCGGCACAGGATCCAAGCAGAAATTATTATTGATTTAATCACATCAGCAGCAGCAAGCACTTCAGGCTAAGGTAGCAAATCCATAGGAGCCCCCGCACAGCCACCCTCTCAGTCACCAGCAAGCCGTGGTGCACACTAACAAACAAGCTGAGCGGGGGTCACCTTCAGTTGGAGGCAAAATATTGACATTCCCTGAGCTGAAATATGTTTTGAGTTAAGCGTTATCAGTCAGTGATAGGAGCGGCTCGTCTGTTAAACATAACTGCATTGGCAGGGGGATTACAGGACGCTTTCTTGCCATAATCTAGAAGTGACTTTCAGACAAAACTCTGCTTGAAATCAATTGTGCACAAGAAGCTACCTGCTGTGGCCACTCAGCATGGACAAAAGGAGAAAACCTCTCCTGTGACCTCTCACCAGCACTGCTTCATCTAATGAGTGCATGGCTTTAATTTCTTTTCACATCAAACATAGGATCAATGCTCCAGACTTGACGGTGTCTGGAAGCGGCCATGCAGGCATATCCCAGTGGCAGCTAAGACTGGAAAGGTTGCTTTGGGGATATTCTGGTTCCAGGTAACAGCTCTTTGGGCCATCTGATCATGGCAGGCACTGGCAGAGGTGCCCACAGCCCATGGCAGGCAGGGATCAGCTGGGATGCATCCGTATTTGGGGAGAGGAGGCTGGCAGAAGCCACTGTCTCTCCTCACACCAGATAAAAACACATAAACCATCTTCAAAAGTTAAACCACCTCACAACAGCTGTTGGATCCAGATGGGGGCTGAGGGAGAACCTTAATTAAAAAGTTTAGGTTGCCTCTGAGTTCCTGGTTATCAAATGGCAGTGTCTTTGGGGGACCATTTCTTCAGGGAGCAGCAGGAGGTGCAAGAGCTAAGGTCTTGCCACATTCCCGTATTCTGGAGCAGTTGAGGCCCCATCCTCGGCTACTGGGAAGAGCAAGCCCATGTGATGGGGCTTTTTTTTTCTTGTTAGGCATCCTAGGAGGAGAGAAAAGGTGATGTATGCCCACATCCACGCTCTGTCTGTAACACATGGGGTCACTGCGCCTTCCTCTCCATCTTGACCTACTTATAGGTGCTGGGGCAGTACTGTCTGGAGATGTCATACATCCTACATCCCATGCACAGGGCCTTTCGCTTGTGAGGCAAGGGCTTTACCACTGAGCTTCATTCAGAGCCTGACATGACACTTTGACCCTTTTGGGCCAGTGTCTCTTTAGATGGAGAAACGAGGGTCTGGTGTTAAGGTCATTTAAGACGCATGGAGGTAACAAGGTCAAGGGTTGCAAATCCCTAGACTACAGAATCACAGGCCCCATGTCCTTAGATGACTGATTTTACAGACTCATAGCTCATCAGCTTATTATCTCCACATGTTGACTTCAAAGGTCTTTTCTGTTCTTCTGGAAATATAGGAGTGTAGTTATTATCTAGCGGAGTGAGACGGATGGCACAGGCGGAATTAGCTGTGCTCAGTGAAACGCTTGCTTCAATTGCCAGTGGCCCCACCTCCCTGACCAGGCTCAAAACAGCCGTGTGCTCCCTTGCAGCAAGGGCTGCTCCTTCCACACATTCACCTTCCCCCCTCAATCAATCCTCATGGCCTTGACTCCTGTGTGGACCCTGGGGGAAGAATCCAGCTAGACAGGAGGAAGGCATTCCTTCTTCCCCCTCTTTCCCTATGAGCTCCTGCACCCCACCCCCACACTCCACAGCAGCTGGTCTCTACCTACCTCGTAGTGAGGGCAGGCAGTGTTTGACCACTGGAAGTCACTCAGTGTGTATGGATGATATGGGCAATGAAAGAGAGAGCCCACTAGTTCTCCACCCACTGGGCCTTGGGGATGAAGCTGCATGGTGAGCCTCTCTTCAGGGGAAGGTCACAGATCAGGGACCCCATCCCCATGTAAATGAAGACACCAGTGCCGCTAAGGACAACTTGAGTAGGCCACAGCTTCCAGGACCTTCTGGTTTATTATTTTTTTCTCTTTTTAATTTTACTTTCCTCCCCCCTCACCCCGCTCTATTTTGTTTTTGTGAGACAGGGTTTCTCTGCAGTTTTGAAGCTTGTCCTGGAACTAGCTCTTGTAGACCAGTCTGGCCTCGAACTCACAGAGATCCTCCTGCCTCTGCCTCCCGAGTGCTGGGATTAAAGGCGTGCTCCACCACCACCTGGCTTTTCCCCCCTTTTATATTGTTTTTATTGTGCTATACATTTTTATCTGCTCTTCTCCTTTCCTCCCCTCTCCGCTTCTACCCTCTCCTGTGACCCTGGTTATGGTTAGACAGCTTTGATTAGTCAGATAAAGGATGCCCTGGATAGGGGCTTATGTCTTTGTGTCTGTAAGGCTCTGGGGTGGTCCATAGGTGCAACGAAGAGCTACTGTCTCCATATCCCTGCACCATAGGCTTTTTCTGTGAGTAGTCTGAGTTGATTCTGCTCAGGGTTTCAGGAAGTCTGTTTTCAGAAAAGTCCTTATCTTCCCAAAGGCAAGTTTAGCCTTGCCCAATTGTGCTGGGCTGCCTAGGGATGTTCAAACACAGTAGGACTTCAAGGAGGACTTGACAGTCCAGTGTGAGCTTGCCTTGGTCCACAGATGTTTTTCTCTGGATCTCTGTTTCTGTTGCTGACCCTCATTACCATTGATCTCAGGGTTGGCCTGTCCAGACGCCCTGATGCCTTCACAGTCTTGAAATATTTTCTGCATTCTTACTGAGCAGGGTTTACAGTCACTGGTTAGTCTGTTTGTCTATGTCTCTCCCATCCTTTTGTGTGTGTATGTGTATATGTGTACATGCTCACTTGTGGGTACACATGTATATGCAGGTACACGTGCATGTGTATGTATCTGTGTGTGGAGGTCAGAGGTTAACACTGGCTATCCTTCCTCAAATGCTGTCCACCCGATTTAGTTTAGACAATGTCCTTCACTGGCCTGGAATCAGCAAGTAGGGTAGACTGGCTGGCTAATAAACTCTGGGAATCTGATTGACTTTGTCTACCCCCGTGTATGATTACAAATTTGTACCACCATGTCCTCTGTTCATAGCCATTACTGTGTCTCTTCTGGCCCTCATTTCAGCCAGCCAACCCTGGTCTTCAGAATCTCTGTTTCTAGTTTACTTGGTTTCTCTCCCACATCCCTGGGTTCCAGGCATCTTTGTGCAGGGTTGGGTCTTACTCATCTTTGGATTCCCATCCTACTGCTCCTAGCAAGTTCAGATCAAGTAAAAGGCTTAGAGGTTGTTTATTGAATCTTGAGTGATAGGGGTTAGCACAATAGGGAACAAGGGTGAGTGAGTCTTTCTCTGTGGTTATTTGATGCCTATAAGCCTTTCTCAGACCAACTGTGTGAATTAGCTCATAAGGGTCCGTTCTTATCACACTAGAACCTGGAGTGGAGGTGCTTTTGTCGACAGTCTGGGAGACCTTGTTACATTGTTCAAAGTTTGAGGGAACCTCAGCAAGCCAAAGGCTTGCAGAAATGCAGAGAGCAGCTTTAGAGACTGTTTGTGAACTGAAACATCTTGGCAATGTTCTAAAGTCACTGAGTCAAATTCTTTGAGACTTTGGACACTGCTCTGCTTGCTACATTACACAGGCTCTCCATCTGCAACATGCCTGTTTTCAAGAGGCATGGAAGTGTTCACACTACCTATTTGCTGTGGGGTCAGCAAGCAGGCTCACGGGCAGTCCCAGAGGAGCTGCTCTTCGTAGCAGGATAGGTACAGAGGTACAAAGGAAGAAGATAAGTTGGAGTCCAAGAGGAAGATACAACACTTTATTAACTGGAAGAAAGAGAATAAGGGAAGAAACCATGGATCCCAGCTCTGTGTTTACAAGGTAAACACAGGGTTTGGACAGGTACAGATACATGCTGGGAGGTTTCACTACTTGAAATTTATTTTGAAGAAAAATGGATTTCCTTCCACACACCACATCTTCCTATTGAGCAAGAATGGAGAGACAGCCTAGAAACACTTAGGAACTGTTTTTATTTATTTTTCTTTATGCAATGCTACATGTGCTTAGCGATGCTGTAGAAAATGGGACTACATTTTTATGACATGCTGTCAAATCATCATCATCATTAGGGAAACAAAACCAAAACCAAAACCAAAACCAACCGCTCCCCACAAAAAAGCCTCATACCAACTTCCTGTAGCTTAGCTATACACCGAGGCTCTCGGCCCCATGGCCCCTGGAATGGAGAACAGAAACACGGATATGAAAACGTTACTCTTTGTATTGGAAGTTTTCTTTGAAACAAAATCGTGTTAATAGCGTCTTCCAACCATTTCAATACTCTCTGTACCAGGGAAACAGAAAGACTCCATTCATTAGGAATAAATTATTAACTTAAATCTTCAAAGGAAAGGTTTGAAAAAAAATGCTCACCAAATTCACAGAGCGGCGCAGCGGCACAGAGCCCCGTGCTCTTGTTTGTGTGCTATTATGGCTATTATAACTAATTGATGCACTAGCAGTTAATTAGCAGCCTGGAGTCCCCAAAATGTTTTTCAGGACAATTATGCTGTGCTGCTTTCAAAAGACTCAACGTCTGAGAGCCGCATTTGGCTACCTTCACTTTGTGGTCCTGTCGTCACCCAACACACGCCTCATGGCTTCTGTGGAGGAGAAGGTAAACACGAAGCATCTAATTGCACCGAGCTTGCTCTGTTTCCTGCTCCTCCATTTTCTTTGCCCAAACACAAACCGATGCATGGTTTATTTAATGCTGGGGGAAAGATGGGAAGAACGGGTGAACAGGAAAACAACATCCATGGCCACAAACACACCGAGCTGAATGTGGGCATGGTTCATGACCCTTGATGGATGGCAGCGTATTTAACCATTACTAGAACCTGGAGTCAGGGACCCCAACAGCATGCAGTGGGAGCAGGGGATGCTTCTTCACTTGTCCTGCAGGGACAGTTCAGTTTTCCAGACAGAGAGGACATATTTAGTGTTGTAGTTGTGTTCTCCTGCACTTCTGTTTTATCCAGTCTCTGATCCCACCTGAGGAGTAACCCAACTCAGATCCCACCTGAGCAGTAACCCAACTCAGATCCCACCTGAGGAGTAACCCAACTCAGATCCCACCTGAGCAGTAACCCAACTCAGATCCCACCTGAGGAGTATCCATCTTGATGCTTGGTTTTGGTTTCTGAGCATCTTCTGGCTAGAGTGGGGACAGACACCAGATCCAAGTCCTCACCCAGAAATGCTGTGGGGTGCATCTAGGTGTCACAGCTCAAGAGCACACATACACTGTTCACAGTCATTTGGTGACCTAGTGATACTTTTGTTCTCCTAGACATCAAGGTGATTACCACAGAGTTTACTCTCCTGGGCAGCTATGATGCTTGATGTGTTCAGGGCCCAGTGGTCTGGCAGAACATGGTTCCTTTCTGAATGTTGGCTCATCTACCAATCACAAGCAGCTTGGTCCCCTACCTGGGCTGCTGTGAGTGGTATAAACAGGTAGCATAGGTGTCTGTTGTACTTACTCATTTCTTTTCCTCTGGATGTATACCAGCTGCATCTGGTACCCGAGGAATCCCCTCTGTACATCCGTAATACATAGATGTATCCATTTTCTCCCATTCCCCCTCTTCACCTGTGGTTGTTGTCTCTCCTCTCATGGATAACAAACATCCCAATGTGTGTACACTGAGGCCTCGCTCTGGTTTCTATTTACACGCTTCCTGACAGCGTGTGACACTGAGCACTTTCTCATGTACTCACTGGCCATTCATGGGTCTTCACTTGAGAGCTGTCATTTCATGTCCTTCACTAATCTTAAAAACGAGATCATGTACTTCCTTGCTGTTGACCATTAACCTTGTATCAGATATCTGGCCTGCACACATTTTCTTCCACCCGGTGGGTTGTCCATTCAGCCTGTTGCTTAATTTCATTGCTGTGCAGAAGATTTCTGGTTTGACGTGATGTTGTTTCTGTTTTTGTTGCTGCTCTGGGTGTAAATTAAGACAAACTCCACCCCTTGATCAGCATCAGGGAGTGTGCCCCTATAATATCCCCAAATAATTTCTCCTGTTTAAAAGTATTTACTTCATTTTGAATGGATGTGCATTGTTCTGTACATGGATATCAAGTTTTCTTGATACCGCTTACTAAAGAGACTCTCCTTTCTCTACTGTGTGCTTGTGGCATCTTACTCAAAAATGAATTGTAAGTTCATAGAGTTATATGGTGGTTTTCTTTTGTGTCCCATTAATCTATGTGTCTGTTTTAATGTCTGCACGTCTGTGCTGTACTGTCTTGATTACTGCCAATTTGGAGTATATTTTGAAATTAGCCCAGGTGGCACCATCAATTTCTCCTTCCTTTTTTTAAGATAGCCTTGGCAATTCAAGATTTTTTGTGGCTCCATAGAAATTTTAGGGTGGTCAGCATAATTCTTTTAAAATTTTGTTAGGTATGCCATTGAGTAAATAGGGTACATGCCTATTTGAATTAATTTGTATTAATTCTTTCAGTCCTGGGACATGGAATAACTTTCATTTATTTATGGCATCTCCCATCTCTTTCAGCAGTGTTTTACACTTCTTATTCCACGGGTCTGCTTTCTGGATCGTACATTGTTAGTGCATAGCAACTCTGGTGTTTTTTGTATGTTGATCTTGTATCCTACAAGCTTTGCCGAACTGTTACATCTAAGAGGGTTTTGTGCTTGGTTGTTTTGAGTCTTGACACTGTTTATCCCTGTATAGGAAAGAAACCCTGCCATTTGTGACAAAATGCATGAGCTTAGAGGACATCATGCTGAAAGAGACAATAGAGAGGTCCTCTGATCGCTGTGATACGAATCTAACTCTGGGAGAAACTGATGGCAACCACGGTTGTGCAGTAGAGGTGGTGTTGAGGAGGTGTCAGTCAAAGGTACAACATTTCTGGCGGGAAGCAGAGTAAGTTCTGGAGACCTGAACAGCGTGCTGAGGAGTTAACGGTACTTCATCACCCACAGAAATTTGAGAGAGAGAAAATTTCTCACATTTTACCCTGAAAAATGAGCAAGCCTTAGCGGATAGATGTGTTAATCAACATAATTTAATGCTTCCAAAATGAATCTGTTTATAAACATCATTTTTATGCTCACAATTGTTAAGTGGAGTCAACTGCCACAGCCTGCTTCCAGCTGGCGAACTGGAAGAACAGAAGTGGGGCAAGAAAACAAAGTCTAGACCTTCAGTCCATGACAGCTATACACCTTTATTTTTCCCATATCACACTATATACCATCTTGTGCATATACACATATGTGACTCTTGTCATTGTATCTTAACAAAGCTTGGAGGGAAGGCAAATGCATCTGGAGAATGGGGCACAGTAGCTGCCCATTCCTGTGTGGCAAGTGTGCACACTGGTTCCCTCCCTAAACTGTGACTGCCCTGTATGCAGATCTGCAGACACAGTGGCTGCATGTGTGGTCATCTCACCTCACCATCCACTCGCCTGCCACATTGACTGAGTCTCCGTGGAGAACCGAGTACGACTTTCCTCGGACATCACGCTGGGCCTCATACCAGGGCGACACAAGAAGGAGGATGGCGCGCGACCTGAGTGTTCCTTCTTCAGCCCCTGCCAGCTGGGCTGCAGAAGCGCCATTCTCAGAAGACGTTACTTGCCTGAGCCGCTGCAGAAGGGCCACTGTGTTCTTTCTGGGCTAGTGACTCAGTCATGTCCCACACACTGCTTCTCCTGGCCACAGCGTACACAGCAGCCTCCGTTAACAGGCGGAGTTTCTTGGAGAGTCAACTCCACCATGCTCACGCAGTCCTTCCTTCTAACAGGGTTCCCGTTAGGTCTTCCTGAGGGTACCAATCACGGTGCTGTGAGATCGGACCCTGGGAAGGTGTTTGAACAACAGAAAAAAAGAGCATATTCTGCTGAAAATGTACCTACTGAGATAATGCAGTTTCATCTGTAAAAAGAGCCTTATTCAGAAATCGTCAGTGATATGATACAGCTAATTAAGGCATGCATGGTGTTAGCAGTTTCATTAGAGGGGATAATATTGCACAAGAAAAATAAGAAATCATTATGATGGATGTCCCAACATTACATTACATGTTAATGAAGTGTAAATGATCTAATTATTTTTGAAAGAACACAGATTCGATTAAACTGTCGGCATTAAATTGGAAAGGACAGTCTATTGTACTTTTTATGTACAGACAAGTTAGCGTTAATTAGGCACGATCTACAGGAACAAATGAGGCACGACCCTCGGTGAGCAATCATGGATCCTTCGCTCAAGGCAGGTTTCATAAAGAATTATATTAGGGAAAAATTGTAAGTCAATTAGATGCAGTGCTGTAACAGTGGGAGGGAGGATGAGGGAGAAGGAGGGAACCGAGGGTTCCCGCCCCTTGGATTTTGGCTGGTTTGTGGTGGAGACGTCTTGTGGATGGATTCCATGTTAGTTTCATAAATCCCTATTCCATTGGTCAAAGGCAATTGATTTCCATTGTATATTCTGGAATTTGCTCCAGGGGCAACGACTTTGACTGGTGGTATAGCCTCAGAGGAAGAGGTATTTGCGATATCCTATTTGCTGGGATCACAGCCAGCTTCTGATCTCTGGTTGCCTGTGGTCTCTGTTACGATGCCAGCAGTCACTTCTCTTTCCACAACAGGAGTGGCTGGGCTGAGTCACTACCTGGAACCCACCACCCCCTTACCTGCTTCAAGTTGGTGGACAGGAGGTGAGAGAAGTCATGGAGAGGCAAGAAGGCAGCTATGCTACTACCAAGGCAAACCTATTTAAAATAATTTAAACTGTTCAGCATTTTGGGCTAGAGAGATGGTTCAGCCAATAATGTTTTGCCTTGTAAGCATGAAGACCTGAGTTCAGACCCCCAGCCCTTTTATAAAAGGTGGTGTGCATCTATAATCCCAGAGCTGATGAGGCGGAGACGGGAAGACCTCTGAAGATCATTGGCCAGGCAAAATTGTGGAGCTTGTGGTAATATTTTGTTTGTGATCTAACAAGTAAAGTTTGCCTGAAGATCAGAGTCTGAAGCTACTAGTTAGCCAGAGAGGCCAGGCAGTGGTGGTACATACTTTTAATCCCAGCATTCTGCAATCTGCAATCTGCGACAGAGGCAGATGGGTCTCTGTTAGTTCAAGACCACCCTGGGTTACACAAGATTGATCCAGTCTAAAAGAGAAGCAGAACCAGGCAGTGGTGGCGCACATCTTCAAGCCCAGTACTTGAGAGTCACACGCCTTTAATCCCGCACTAGGAAGGTGGAGACAGGAAGGGATATTGCTGGGCAGAGAGAGGAATATGAAAGGCTAGAAGAAACAGGATCTCAACCCATTCAATCCAAGGATTCATGGAGACAGGATCTTGCAGCAATCCGTCTGAGGTCTTTGGTAGAGGTAAAAGGTCTCTTTAGTGGCTGGCTCCTTTACTTCTCCGATCTTTCAGCATTTGCCCCGATATCTGACTCCAGGTTTTTATTAGTAAAGATCAATTGGATTTGTATAACAGGATCTTCTAGTTCATCGAGAGAATCTGTCTCAAAATACAAGGTCAAGAGAGACTGAGGAAGATGCCTATCATCAACCTCTAGATTTGTTCACACGTGCTCGTGTACCCATAAACACATCTGCACACTTATATACACGCATACACATAATTGACAGATTTTTTTTTGAGCGTTCTGCTTTCAGCTTAGTTTCTATCCTGCTTCTCATGTTCAGAGAATCAGATTCTGAGCGAGAAGAATGAGCTTTCTTAGAGGATGAAGCTGCTGGACTCTGGGAAGGCTAGAGTGCTGTTGCAACCTGGACCCACAATGTCCACAGAAAGATTTCGAGATGAGCTTATCATGACTCACGTGGTGTTCTTGGATGGCCTGACTGTCAGGCCCAGTGGTCCCTGTGACACTCAACCCCTGATCAGTCTTCATTTCAACTCTCTGCATGAGGACTTCTGCTTCTACCATGAAGCAGTAACATGATAAAACTGCTCTTGCCTAATTAATTGATTGAACTTCACCAGCATCCTATGGGCAAAAAATATGCTGAAAAAACTCGAGATAAGTTAGACGATAGTTGTTTATCATTAAGCTTTTATATATTGTAATATTTATTGCTGATGCATGATTAACTCTCCTCATTCATTAAAAATAGCACATAGTTGGTGCTATATTCCATGAACATGTTTATTTCATAAAAGGTCAAGTGCATAATGGCTTCTCCCCCTCTGTTCCTCAGGAGACTCCACTGGGGGCAGAATGGGAAGGGGGCCATGGGCTTTGGTGTGTAGGAGCAAGAATATTTCCTTTTACACTCAGCTCCAAAACTTTAGGGTAATTATTAATAATTAGAATTTAGAGAAAAGCCCATACCAAGTGAGTTATTCAGTGTAATTTGCAGTTAACAATGCTTTCCTTAGGGAACCTCGGGTGTCAGAACAAGGAGGCATATGGCCTTTTTGTTTTAATTTCTGGCAGCCGAAAGGATCAAGACTTAGGAAAGCCATACAGAAGGGACCACACGCTTGAGCATTACCAGAAATTAAGAAAGCACACACATCAACAACAACAAAAAGCAATTTGTAAAATGCATGGAATTTGGGTTTAAAATATATTTGGATTCCGCTCAAACGGAACTCTCACAAAAGGTGCTCACAGCAAGCTGGACTTTTGTTTTTTAAATTTTTTTTGGTATATGCTAACAGTACTCCAGACTGAAAATATTGAGAGAAAGTTTCTACGCTTGTGAGGACCTTCAGTTTCTAGGAGCACAGATGACCCATGAGCATTAAGTGGTGAACAGCAGAGACCTGGTGCTGGCAGAGAACATCTAGTAATGGC
>PVIU01025473.1:0-23720 GCA_004026605.1 Ondatra zibethicus
AGTTATGCCAGTACCATTTGTTAAATATGCTTTCTTTTTTCCATTTGATATTTTTTGCTTCTTTGTCAAAAATCAGGTGTTCAAAGGTGTGCAGATTAATATCCGGGTCTTCCATTTGGTTCCATTGGTCCTCCTATCTGTTTTTATGCCAATACCAGGCTGTTTCCAGTACTGTTAGCTCCCATATTTCTATTATTTTATATTTTACCATGAGGCTCGTGGCCTACTGGCAGGGTTCCAGCTAGCGGCTTGCATGCATCTTTCTCATCCGGTGATTCCATGGCCTCTCTTTTTGACTCCACCTTCTTTCTCTCAGCATTCCTTTTAGTTTTCCCACCTAACTCTATTCTGCTAAACCACTGGCCAAAACAGCTTTATTTATTAGCCAATAAAAGCAACACATAGACAGAAGGACTTACCATAGCAGGCTTTTAGGAACCCACACAGGGACAGAATCTGGGGGTATGGTGCCTCCCATGCAGGACAGTTCTATTCTTCTGAGTCAGATATTGCTGTGCTGTCCACCCCTTCACATCCCCTCAGCTGCCCGGACTCTGGGCAGGGCCATCCTTCATCAGCATCCTTACAAGAGGGCCCAGAGCCCCTGTCTGCCGCTGGTGTCATTGTGACTCTGGAGTGGACTGGCTAGCTCTGGACATGGGGATTAAGGGATCGGACTTTATACTGGGTGCTTACCCATGGTGCTCCAGATGGGAGAAGGAGAATGAATGAAAGGCTTCTGGACCACTGTGGACTCAACTCCCCATTCCTCCTGGGAACTAGCCCAAGATGGCTCCATCCATACTCTCTAAAGTGTGAGCAGGGTGTCCCAGAGGCCATGGCCCTGGTCCAACACAGTAGTAATGGAAAATTGGGCAGAGTCACAGAGGGGCAGAAATCAAGAGGTTGGCACAGACGGTCAGTGTCCCACGTGATTTCAGTTTCAAAGAGGAAGAGACTGTCCCCTGGGAGGGGCGATCTCTGAGCCTCCATGCATGGGGAAGGACACTTATGGTCCCCATTTCTGCTGCCACTGCTGTTGTAAAGATTCATCAGGAAACAGCCCCTGAGGGCAGAGGTGACCTGTCCACAGTCGCCACTTCCCTAGCTCAGAGGCCACCATTGCCATAGCAATGGAAACTATGGGGCAGTGACCTTGGCACCTCACGGTGGGCACACCAGAGTAGAAGAGGTGATACTGGGATGTCCCTGCAGGGTTATGTTTTGAGGACTTAAAGTTTTTCAAAGCAGAAAGAACACAACTGTAGAAATAAGGGGCCTGGGTGGTGGCATTGTGGGAAGGGACTTCCTGTCATTCGGCACAGACAGTTCCCACAGGCAAGAAGGTATGGGCATAAGCCTGGCCCAGATTCACCATTTGGTTGAAATGCTAGTTTCTTCATTTCTTCTGCCACACACAAGGTCACACTTGGATGGGTAAATAGGCCTGAGGGGGGGTCAGAGCTACCCAAGGTTCAGAAGGCCAATCCTAGGTCTGTCTAGTACTTGGTTCCTGATCCTCCTGCCTCAACCCAGGCCCTGGCATCCTCGGCAGGTTCACCTCAACCAATATTTCCTCCTCAGCAGTGACTAAGTTCCAGGTCCTGGGGCTCAGAGGCGGCAGTGAGAGAGGTGCTGGATCCTTGGACCCTGATTGCTTAGGTTTCACTGATGGCCCTGCCCCACCCGCACAGATGTCCTCCCCAGAGTGTCGGTGCCCTTGACCCTGACTCTGTGGGTGGCACTGTGGCTCCACTCTCCACCTTCATGTTTACTGCTACTGACAGGCCAGATGAGTCTCCACCACTTGGTAAGGACTTGGGGGTACCCTGCATCCAGAAGCTGGGGAGAGACCTGGTCTTAGTTCTTGTTCTACATTTTGGGTCATCCACTCCTATGGCCTGCTTCACTTTATCTGTCTGTAAAATGGTTTTGAAATGAGGGGAGCCACTGTCATCGATACTGAGGATTTAGGGTCCTTAGAACTCAGTCAGGTGCCCCCCATCACAGCTGTTTGAGGGTTGTGTAGCCTCTGTGCCCAGGCTCACCCTGCAGCCTGGCCATCCCTCTCAGGCCCGACCCCTTCCCCCACACTATTCCCCAGGGATCTGGGCCAGGCTAAGTGATTTAGTGGCCTGCCTAGTTAGACCGTCTCATTAATAACACATTTCGGCTAACAACCTTCTCTCCTCCATGTCATTAACTGAGCCCTCCAGCTGTGGAGAGAGACACTTGTTCATGAGGCAGGGCTACCCCCATATGGGTAAGGGACCATTAAGGCTCCTGGGAGCATCATGAAAAGGCAGGAGTAGGTGGTCAGAACAGGCACCTGTCAAATAGATGACAAGGACAGCTGAGAACTGGAAAGGAATCCATGGGTCCCTTCTTATTCCGGGGCTGGCGAGCTGTGAGAACTGAGGTTAGGGCTGTGCTGGGGACATGACACTGGGAACGTGGCACCGGGGAACATGATACTGGGGACACGGCATTGGAGACACTATACTGGGGGCATGGCACTGGGGACACGGCACTGGGGACACGGTAGTGGAGGCATGGCACTGGGGACGTGGCACCGGGGGTGTTCACAGCACTGGGGACATGGCACTGGGGACGTGGCACCGGATGTGTGCACAGCACTGGGGACGTGGCACTGGGGATGTGGCACTGGGGACATGGCACTGGGGGACATGGCACTGGGGATATGACACTGGGGACACAACACTGGAGGACATGACACTGGGGACATGGCACTGGGGACGTGGCACGGGGGTGTGCACAGCACTGGGGACGTGGCACGAGGGATATGACACTGGGGACATGGCAATGGGGACGTGGCACTGGGGACGTGGCACTGGGGGTGTGCATGGCACTGGGGGTGTGCACGGTACTGGGGACATGGCACTGGGGATACAACACTGGGGACACAACACTGGAGGACATGACCCTGGGGACATGACACTGGGGGCATGGCACTGGAGACATGATACTGGGGACGTGGCACTGGGGACGTGGCACTGGGGACGTGGCACCGGGGACGTGGCACTGGGGACGTGGCACTGGGGACGTGGCACTGGGGGCGTGCATGGCACTGGGGACACAACACTGGAGACACGACACTGGGGAGACAACACTGGGGGACATGGCACTGGGGACATAGCACTGGGGGAGCAGAGACTCAGAAAAGTCTATAGTTCAGGCAGGTTGAATGTGGAGGGCAGCTCCCTGGTGGCTCCAAGAGGGACAAAAGGGAACAAATGTGGAGATGTTCCAGATGCTTCCAAGGAACCGATAGAGCAGCTTTGTCCCGGGGCATTCCCCCGCCCCCATCGGCTTTTTCTCTTAGAAGCAGCTACCCCTAGGCCCAAACCCAACCATTGTTTCCTGTAGGTTCCTGTCTCATTGGGGATGAGGACGTGGGCACTCCTGGGGATCATAGGGGAGCTACAGATCTGGGCCCCAGATCCCCTGGTGGGAAGAATTCAGTTCTCACCATCTCTTTGTAGCAGGCCAAGAGAACCTTCCACAGGGCAGGGCTGCAAAACTCCTAAGACTTAATTAAAATCAATCTCAAATTACTCACACAACATCGATTGGCGCCTCTACTGATGGGGAAAATAAGATCATCTTTGTGGGAAAGGCCTATACCACAGCATTGAGTGTTTGCCCCAGCATAAGGAGTCCGGGGGATCCACTGAATCCTTTGCAGAAAAGGCTGGGACACTGCCCTGAAGTGCTGGGGGCTTGGTGGCATTCCTGTTTTCAAAAGTTTTTCTAGCCCCAGAAGGCTTTGAACTGAACTTCTGATCCTCCTACTTCAGCTTCCTAGCGCTGGGATGACAGGCATGTCTCCCAGACCCAGGCAGTGTTCTTGACATGTGAGTCTGAGGGTGACGGGCATTAAGTATGCTCTGTAGAGACTCTGTCACTGTATTGTTGGGCTCCCCTAGAAGCTGCAGTGCTGGCTGTGTCTCCCAGCCTTTCTTACCAGAGTTCTAGGACCCCTGCCCCATCATCTCAAGTAAACTCCTAAAGGAGGGAATGGTTCAGGGTGGTGGCAGCCCTCTTTGCCTATGTGGACTTTAGGGACCCCCTGGGAAGCCACTGTTAGTAAGGACTGTGTGTGTGTGTGATGAAGCCTTTTGGGTCAAATCCCTCATTACACCTCAGCAGGGGGAGCAGAGATGCTACACCTGGGAGGAAGGATATGGTACAGTTCAGGAATGGCAGAGCTTAGAGACTGGCCTGGGCCAACTCACTTGCTCTTAAAGTCACATAAGGCCTTTTCCATGAATGCAGCAACTACTAGAACTAGGGTCACTAGGGTGACCTTTCTTCCTTTGCTCCTGATCATGGAGGGACAAAGGCCAAGTGTGGATAAGGAGAATTGGGAACAGTAAACAAATGGGGCCAGCTGTGGTACCCCCTGGCTTTGGAGCTTTGTCTTGCCTCCTGTGACCTTTGCCCTTCACAGCAGGCTCTTGGTGCTCCTGGACCATTGTGCCCCCTGGGGGCAGCTTTCTCCAGGTATGGAGGAGACTTGAGAAGGGAGAGGAGAAGAGAGGGAGGAGGGCTTTGCTCGGCCTAGGTGTTGCAGAAGCATTGATGGCCTCTGTGTTGACACCCAGGATGACACTGGTGATGCCTTGGGCCTCCCTTCTGATCCTGAGCCCAGCTTTCCTTCCAGGTAGGTCCATGCTTTGCGGAGGCTTTTGCTACGTTAATTAATGTACTGCTTTCCGATGCCTAATTAAACTGCAGTTGCTCCATGTCCAATAGCTGAACTTCCCATTAGATACAAGTTAATGCAGCCGTTGCAGCAGCAATAGAATGAGCCTGTCACATCCCCAGGAGAGACATGAATGCACCCTGGGGATGGCACAGCCCAAGTGTGGCTACACAGGGACACTGAGCCCATCCAGGGACACTTGGAAGACAAGTAGACAAGAACTGTGAGACCGTTAAGGCCCCTTGGCTCCTGGCCTGGTGGCTCCTCCTGGTGCTGTCTGTTCCGACTCTGTAAGGAAGCCATGCCACTTTCAGAAAAGTTGGAAATTGTAGGCATTGGAGATGAGTGAGTGAGGCCCTCCAGAAGTGAGCTGTCCAGCGCCCCCTTGGGGTAGGATGAGACTGGCAGGAGCTTTGCACCACTTGCTGTAGAGGGTGGGAGAGGGTCCTTGGGTGGCAGTGAGCACAGGGACCTCTGAAGAACCCCTGCCCCCTCATGAGTCCGCAGCTCCAGGTTGGAGTCTGCACAGGGAGCTGGCTGGGTTGGGGGCATCATACCCCACTAGGTGTGGGAATGCCCAGGGTATTAGATTATCCATTCTGGCCCCTAGGAGCTCTGTCAAGAGGAAGTTCTGGTTGGCTGGACACCCAGAGATGAGTCAGCCCCTTGGGGCAACAAGGGCTGAGCACCCTGGGAAGGCCTTTCCTTAGGTGTTTGCCACCTACCTTGGTTTCCTGCTGCCCATCCTCTAGGCAGAAGAGTCCTAGGCAGAGGCCATTTCAGGATGGTCCTGGTTGTGGGCATGGGCTCGGCCTGTCTGCACTAACCTCAAAGCTGGGTTGGACACAGTCCCAGGGCAGCCAGGCCTCATTGGGCCACTGAGCCCCGTTTATCCCTACTTGTCCGGATCCTTAACTTGGAACTGGGGCCATGTCCACCTTGGCCCTTTGTGCCCCAGGGTCCTTCCCAGTCACAAGAAGCTAAGACCTGTCTTAGGAGAAGGTGATGGGTCTCAGAACCTCCAGCTGCTCCAGAATGCAGCCTGGCTTGGCATTTGTAGGGGCAACGGTATGCTGCACTCCTACCCTGGGGTAGGACATGTCCCCAAAGCACTCTGGGGCCACTGCACTCCGAGTTGCTCTAGTGTAGTAGCTGCAGGTACAAAGACTCGGTCTGGACACGAGACTCTCCAACGAGACTTCCTGGGCCAGAGAAGGCCAGAAGCCAGATGGCATGGAGAGCCGCATGTATGGGAGGGTCCCAGAGTAGACCTGCCCACAGCCCCAGTCACTGAGAGCAGGACAGGTGTCATCTGGCAAGGACCAAGATGACAGTTCCAGATAGCCTAAGGCTCTGTCTCGCTGGGGCTGTGTTCATGAGGCCCCACGTGTCCTGTCATTGCAGCTGCCTTTCACACCCAGGTGGCACACTGTACGCTCATTGCACTTTGTGGGTGTTCAGGGCTGAAACACCTGTAGAGGGACTTGCTGGGGGGCGGAGGGCAGCCTCCTCACCTCCTGGGCCACAGGCTGGCTGTGTTCTTTCTCCTGGTGGGCCAGTACAGGCTGCAGAGTGTGCACCCTGGGCTTCCCTGGGAGTGCGTCCAGGAACACAGCCCCAGAGCTGAGACATTGGCTTCGTGGCATCATTGCCACCATTTGCAAGCTTGGGACCTTGGGGGGGGGTGGCTTTCCTTCTGCATCAGTAGGGGGCGGGTGGCAAAGGGAGTACGGGCCCGCAGTGTGAAGGTGAGCGTGGGATGGCTGAGTGGCCACCGGAAGGTGTCTGGGATGGTGACAAAGTGCTGTGTCATAGCCAACTTGCTTGCTAATTTCCAAGACACTTCTGCTTGCCTCAACTAGGGCCCGCATGGTGCCATGGCCTAAGGGTCTATCCTTTTTTTCTCGTGCCCTGTGCCCCTGGGAGGAGATAGTGAGCCCCAAGAGTTTTGTTCATCTCCTATCAACATCTTGGCAGGGTAGACAGTCTTGGGACTGTTGTTTGGGACTCTTGACTGATGATCCTGCTTCGCAGGGGATGTTGTCACCTACGGGGTTCTTGCTGGTACTGAGGTGGCTGCTTGTCATCTCCTCACTACAGCATTGGTACCAAGCTGGTCTTAGAGGAGCTCCACAGGACCACTGAGGGTGGACAAACATCTATGAGCCTGTGGCATAGGCCTTTGTTCCCCCTGATCTGGAAGCCTCAGAGGACCCTGACCTGCAGTCCCCCGAACCTAATACCTCAGCTTCTGCGGTTTGCTCTTAGCCCCACATGGCTAGGTGAGGGGGATGTGGAGAAGGGGAGCCAGCAGGCCAAGGCTGTACACAAATGGTTCAAGTGCCCTCACGGTGTCCCTTGTACCCTGCAGATATACCATGGATAGCTGTCCTTCCTGGGCTCAAACCCTCAGGCAGCGATGGCTTCTTCATCAGCACGTGTTTCTCTCTTCCTGACTGTGCCCTCACGGTTCATGAAGAGCCGACCCTGTGCTGAGATGTGCATCTGTGCCAATGGCCCTTGTTGGGCAGTTCTGAGGGTACAACAGAGGCGGGGGTACGGTCTGACTCAAGACTCTATTTCTGTCCTGAGTCAGATCCCATCCAGGCTCGGTGAGTCACAGGACAGTGACTGGTGTTCCTAAGCCTGACTCCATAAAGCCCCTGAAGCCCTCCTCAGGACACGCCACAATGTGAGTGGTTTCTTGCAGGTTGCACAAGGTTTCACCTGCCTGTCAGCCTGCAGAGACAATAAGTTGCTGAGAGCAGGTATATGGGTTGGGCTATTCTCTGTCTCAATGTCTTGCTGTGTACACACAGGCCACACAGGCGAGTGTGTGCCAGCAGGACAGGGGATGGCAGGGTAAGGGAGGCTCAGTGCCCACCCTCTGCCTCCCATTGTTTCAACAGCAGCCGAGGAGAAAACAAGGACTTTATGGCTGTCACAAATATTTCATCCCACACATTTTACAGTCCACAACTGCTGCGAATGCTGGGCTCCTGTCGGAGCTGGAAGATTCATAAAACGCATGTGAATTTTTATGTTCAATTATTCTAGGTCTCCCACTCAGGGCGCAAGAGTTGCCCTGTCTGTGTTCCAGTCCCCAGTCTCTGCCTATTTAGACCCCCTCTGTGCTCAGTGGAGAAGCCCCCCACTCATCCTCCTGACAGGCCCTCAGCATCAAGCTGTTTTCTTCTTCCCTCCTGGCCTCGCATGTGGGAGGGAGGTTTCCAGGCCCACAAGGTGTTACCATGAACATGCTGTGGTCTAGCCTAGAGGACCCCAGAGAAGGGCTTCTGGGGGGGGGTGTCTGTGTACCCACTAGGAGCTATAGTCGGCTCAGCCTTGCTCTTCCTCAGTTGTCTCCTGAAAAAATGGGCTTGTGTTTGCAATGTTGCAAGAAGGCCCTTTCTGCGATGCTGAGCTCTGACCCAGAGGACCCAGCTGGCTGGGTCAGGCCCAGGGTGGAAGGCGTGTGTTGCCTTGGGTCTAGCTGTGCAAGGGAGGGCTAGAGGGTGTGGTGGGCGCTGTGGGAGCGGCTCATCGGTTGCAGCCTCACGTCCCTTCATTACGGAGCTTGCGGAAGATGTTCTCTGATTAGTCTGCTGAATTATGAATTAGGTTCCGGGTCCCTGTGCAGCTGTTCCTGGCTTGTCATCCCCACCGCTTTATTTCCCCATCTGCTTATAAAACCAGGAGCGCCGTCCTGCAATAAACACTTCAAGCACTTTTTTTAGGGGCTAATTAATTGTGTTGCATTTCTCCAACACAGTGCGCAGGCTGGACCTGCCCTGAATTCCCAATGCGGTTCAGCTCCTGTCAGGGTGCCTAGGGAGAGGGTTGAGCCTCCAGGCTAGAACCTCTCTATGCATGTAGGCTCTCCCCAGGGGTTCCCCTTGACGCTGTCTGTCTGGGCCACTGGACGTTCCCTCCACTTATCTGCCGTGTCCCCCTGTTGAGTGGCCATGCTGACTGTGATTCCCGTGATTCTCACTCTGCCCTCAGTGTCTGCCTTTCCTCAGCCTCCTTCAGCACCCGCCCCTGCTTATGTGGTCCCTTGTCCAGAGCACCTTCCACCCACTTCTTCCTGATGACCTGCTCTCAGGAGAGTCCCTAGAGCTATCCTAGGAGGAAGGTATTGGGGAACCCTGTGTCTGCCTTGCACCATGGCAGTACTCCTCCTGAGAGGACCCAGAGAAGCCTGGAGCCGGTTTCTGGCAACACTGTTAGTAAAAAAAGCAAAATCACAATTACAGAGTTTCACAGCAGAGCTCAGTGCTGATGAAGGCAGGCAGCTGCTGTGTACTGCTCCCAACACTGGGACGAGGTGTTTGCTAAGCTGAGCCTCAGCACGGGTGCTATGCCAGCCAGTGAGAGTCTGCAGCGTGGTACCCATGGGTCTGAGCATGCTCTCCTATGGTGTCAGGACCCTCCAGGTTGGAGTGGGGACCTGGGGGGCTCTGTTATTTGTGCATGGTGGGGACAGCACACACCTGTGTGTCACCATCATGTCCTTGGAATTGGCCAGCAAGGCTCCTCTAGTTTTCTGTGGCTTTGTCCTCACAGCTGAGGGTGATCTGTTCAAAGATGCTGCAGAGTCACCAGAGGGCAAGGTCATGCATCCATTGCAACGAGGGGCTTGGGTCAGCCTTGGTCACTTGGATGCAGGGTCAAGAGTGCTGTGAGAGAAGAGGGATATCAACTCGCTCGTAGGACCTCAAGCCCCCCTCTCCGCTGCCCCGTGCACACTGAACCCAGGGACACTTTGACTATGGGGACTTCAGATTCAGAGGCACAAGCTACTGGGGTCAGACATTGCCTCCCTTCTGAGGCGCCTGCTTCCAGCTCAGCTCCCTTGCTAGAAGCCCTTTGGGGATCTGGGAGGAGCCTTTGTTCTCCCTGGTGTCCAAGCCTGAGGGTTATGAGGTTAACAACCTTGTGAGTGGGAGCTGCCACCAGAGATGTCAGGGCAGGGGTTGGGGGCTGTGCCTCCTCTAAAAGAGCCTTGTAGGCCCCCATGTGGTTACCAAGAGTGAAGTATATGGGAGTCAGAGACAAGAGGGGAGCCTGCTGGCCTCCCTTAGTGTGATTTTCTCCTAAATGACCCTGAGGTGAGGCTGAGTCTAGGAGCTTATTTGGGCGTGGTAACACCAGGGACAGGGCAGGTCGGGTAGGAGGTGACGTAGGAATGACTGGGAAGAACACTGTGGGCTGCTAGAACTTGGTTCTTGAGTTCTAGCTCTGCCGATGGCTGCACATGCTCACTAGCGACCTCCAAGTGACTGGGGGTGAAGGGTCCTCTTCTAGCACCAGCCCACCAGGCGCTGAGGGTTCGGCAGGATTGAGGATCTCTATTCAGGGGACTCACTTAAGCAGCATGTGGGCCTGGGCAGCGCTGGATCCAGGGGTCATTCTGTCCAAGGAGAGGGAGATGTGGGTCAGAGGACATGAACAGTGTTTCCCTCCTGGCTCAGGCCCCTGTGGGAGCCCCACTAAGGGAGGGACAGTGGCCTGTTGGTGGTGCCTCCGGTAGAAACACTTTTATAGGCTGTTAATTGTTATGCTTCCATTTAATTCTGGGTGTCATTGCATGTCAGCCATGCCTGACAGCCTGGGATTTATGCCTCCAAATTATGGGGCTTGGGCTGTTCAGAGGTAAAACAATTACCCATCAATCAGCCACCAATGGCCGAGTTAGAACTGGCATCCCTGTTAGCAGGTGTGGGTGTCTGGTCCTGCGCAAACCTTCAGGAGGAAGAATTGATTTTGAGAACAAGGCAGTCTGGGCAGGGTCCCACCCCAGTAAACTTGTCTATGTCATGGCTCAACTGTCTAGGAAGGTGACCCTCCCACATTCTAAATGTTATCAGTAGCCTAGCTTCCCACATGCAGGCTGTGACTCCGTAAGTGTGATCCCAGGCGGGCTGATGGTAACCAGCTCAACGATGCCACAAAAGCATGGAGAGGGCAAGGCCATGTGTCCAGTACGCTGAGGGTCCTGGGCAGCCTCTGCTTGTCTTCTGCAAGGTCAAGATTGTAACAAGGGAGAGAGAGGTGCAAAGGGAATGCTGGGGCCACCAGCTGTGGGGACTATACTACCAGAGCTCCAGGGCCTTTCTGTGGCTACAGAGGCAGATGAGGCCCTGCTAAGAGGAGAGGTAATTCATGGGTAGGACATTGCCAGGAACAGCCTTCGAAGGAAGTTATGTGCATAGTCGGGCTTTACTGAAGGTCCCAGAATCCCTGAGAGTCACAGGGGAAGAGGGAATTCTCTCTGAGCAAAGGACCATGAAGCCTCGCTCTTCCTGCTGCTCTCCAACCACACCAGGAACAGGGTTGGCCAGGACCGGCTCTGCTCTGCTCAGGTGCACCTGCCCAACTCCCCTCCCGCCCCACCTGCCCCAGGTGCACCTGCTCACCCTCCTCCCCGCCCCACCTGCCCCAGGTGCTCCTGCCCACCTCCCCTCCCCACCCTGCCTGCCCCAGGTGCACCTGCTCACCCTCCTCCCCGCCCCACCTGCCCCAGGTGCACCTGCCCACCTCCCCTCCCCACCCCACCTGCCCCAGGTGCACCTGCCCACCTCCCCTCCCCACCCCACCTGCCCCAGGTGCACCTGTCCACCCCCCTCCCCACCCCACCTGCCCCAGGTGCACCTGTCCACCTCACCTTCCCACCCCACCTGCCCCAGGTGCACTTGTCCATCTCACCTCCCTACTTACCAGTCTCAGCTGCACCTGCTGGGTGGTTTAATTTTCCTCCTGTGATTCCTGAACATTGCTTCATCTGTGTGGAAGGGGAAGTGTGGGGACAGGCTAGGTCTGCAAGGGTTTTTCTTGGGAGAAGGATAGGCAGGGTCTTGGGAGTTTAGTTGGGAATAAATGGGGCAGTGGGGTAGGTAGGTGACAATAGTATGGTGGCGTGGGATGGTGAGATGGGCAGGTATAGATGGGGGGCAGGTCCCACTGGGTAGCCAGAGGCAAGCTGATACTTGAGGACATGAACTAGTGGAGAGGAAACCCCAGTCTGCAGGGCCGGTCCTGGCCGAGCCTGTTCCTGGTGTGGTTGGAGAGCAGCAGGAAGAGTGAGGCTTCCTGGACCTTTGCTCAGAAATCCCCTCTTCCCCTGTGACTCTCAGGGACTCTGGGACCTTCAGTAAGGCCTGACTAAGCACTATCTCTAACACTCTGCTGGCCACTCATGGGACAAACTGTGGGCAGAAAAGTGCGGGAGTGTACGCTCCCCGAGCCGAAACCTGTAGGCTGGGGCTGCTTCTGTCTCTGCAGCAGTGCCAGCAGGTCAGTCAGCCTCCTCCATTCTGGGCACTGCTCCTCAGCTAGGCACCATGCCTAACGGGTGCTGAGGGAGGCACCTATGCTGCTGACTGGCAGGTGTCCTGGGAGAGTGTGTGAGGGCTTTCCTAACCCTAACCTGAGGGCTTTCCTCACAATCTGTCCCCTACTGCTGACCTAGCTGCTTGGAGCCCTTACCATGCCCACTGCTAAGGGGTTCTCACACAGCACAGACAACTCTCACCCACATGTTACACAAGGTCTCAGGACTGGCCCTCGCCTCCTTTCTGACCTTCCTGACCTCAGGAGAGGACACTCTCCTGCAGGACGCTTGCTTCCAGAGGGAGCCACTCGGCCTGGTGCCTGTGCTGTGTGTCTGTCACTCTGAGCGATCTATGTGGTGCTGTGGACCAGCTCTGCCCTAGGGGTCCCGGATCTTTATCTCCTTTTGGCTCCAAGATGAACTGGTGCTACTCAGAGTTGGGGCTGTCCCTCTGAGCCCCTCATTTTTCTAGACGGCTGTAGTTGAGGTCGGCTGATGAGGATTCAGTCAGGATGATATCGCTGGGCACAATATGACTGCTAATCACTGGGCGGGTTGGCATGGTGGCCACCCCTCTGTCCACTTGGGCTGGAGTAAAAGTGAACTTCCTCCCAGGCTTGTATCCTTCTGGGGTCATGCTCCTGGGATCACGTGTACTGGGACCCAGTGAGTCCAGCACAGAGTCCTCACAGGCAGACTCCATTTAGCAGCAGAGCCTCCTACATTCTGTATTGAAGTGTTTCAAACAGGAGAAAAAAGGCTTGTTTTCGTTTCCTCAGTCACATGCTAATTGGCCTGCACTGCTATGAGCAATTACCACAGTCTAGGACTGACTTCAGTATATTCTAACTTCCTTGAAAGTCAAGGAGCCGTGTGGCTGTGACACCCATGAGTCATTCACACTTCATCTTCCAGTCACTGTCTTTGCTTCCCCACCTTGAATGCCAACCGCTGCTGGTGGGCGAGACCCTCCGGGAACTGTGGAACTGTGGGTGGGGCTTGGTCCCCACCCATAGCTTTATCTTTCAATAGACTTGCCTGGGCCTGTGAGGCTGGCTGCTGCTGTCTGATGTTCTGGTCCTGCTGGTTGTCCAGACTGGACCAGCAATGTGATGGGAAATGCGCCCTGAAGCCCACCCTGGGACTCTTGGGGTAGCTGTGACTTTAATTCTTAGACCATGCAGGCCCCTGGAGAGGCAGGCTGCATGGCTCAATGCTGTCGCTCAGGGAGAGGTGCCGGTTGCTGCAGTTCACCCAGGGCCACAGTGGATACCTGTCATGGGGGAGGGAGGAGTGGATTTGAGGGAATCTTTCAGGCTTTTGGCTGGAAAAGACTGGGGCTGGCTGGCTGGCAAAGATCATTTTATTCTCCCCAGGGTAGGCCCAGGACTCCCGTCCATAGCTCTTGCACCCACGCCCAGCCCAGGCCTCATCCTGCCATGCCTGGGTAGCCACACTGGCATTTGGTATCCGGGGAGCTGCTGACAGTGCGTGTTCTGCCTGCTGAGGAAGCATTGCTAGCCTGTTTGGAAATGTCAGGCCGGCGGGTGGCAAGCCCTGCCACTACCCCACTCCTGATCATGCTGGATGAGCTGCAACCCCAGCAGAGGAGCTAGGCAAGAGCTGAGAGGCACTGCAGCGGGTTGAGCTTGGGTGGGCTACAGGCTGTGGGGGAGTGGCAGTGGGCGAAGCTGCATCGGATGGATGCAACTCAGCCTTGCTAGACTGGTGGATGTGGAAGATGGCGCACTGGGGAGCTAAGGTATCTGAGGAGGTTTATTGGCATCAGCTAATTTCCCAGGGGGTCTTTGCTGGCAATAGCCACCGTATTCTAAAGAACCGTGTGAGGGGGAAGGTGTAATGTGTGGACTGTCTCTGGCCTGCCTGGGCCTGAGCAGAGAGCTGTGTGGCAGGCACTTGGTAAAATCAGGAGAGTGGTGGGAGCATCGGTGTTGGGAGCTGGCCTAGAAGGACGGGAGACAACCTGTCAGGGGAGGGTACATGGCTTGGAAGGTACCAAGTGACATAAGGCAGGATCCCAGAGGGAACCAGGCAGGGTGACAGACTTAGATCTGGGGTACTAGGACAGACTCCTGGCTTGGGACTTGGTCTGCTTTCTTGTCCCTTGTTCAAGATCTGACCTTTGCAGCCAAGATTTGGCTCTCCTGTCCTATCTACCCACCTGGGCACAGGGCTCTGTTACCCTCCGTGACGGTCACCTTCCCTGGCTTTGGCTACCCATGATAGATTATCTCCCAGACACTTTGGGCCCTGCTGCCTGGGAGGACTGCCAGACTCCTGTGCCAAGGCCTCGACTCTGTGTGTGGGGGCAGCCTTCCCAACTGGGGACTCGCAGGTGTCTCAGGTGGCTCTCCTTATAGCACCAGTTCAGGAATAAGGTGTTGCCAGTTGTCCTCCATAGTCTTTCCTAACTCTGCTCAGGTTTGGTTCCCTGGAGTGCTCACAGAGGCCACTCACTACACAGAAGGAATGGGCAAACACATGGCGGAGCCTCATTGTGACCCTAGAGGTCCCTCCCGGCCAGGGACAGGGTGATGGCTCCATGGGACACACCGAGGCTGGAGACAGAGAGGGCTGTGTGGCGCCTGTGCATGGGACAAGGGTGGTTAGGGTTCCTGAAGACGCGGTTTCTGCTGTACTGCTTTCCCAGCTGCTATGACGGAATACCTGACAAAGAACTAAGGAAGAAAGGCTTTGTTTTGTTTTTCAGAGAGATTTATTATTATTTTATGTGTGTGTGTGTGTATGCCTCCATGGATGTGTGTACTGGTCCCCTCAGAGGCCTCGGAGGGCATCAGCTCCCCTGGAACAGGGTGATTGTGAGCTTCAGTGTAGGGACTGGCAATTGAACCTGGGTCCTCTGCAAGAGGTGGCCTTAACCCCAGAGCCATCTTTCCAGTCCCCTCTTGAAAAAGCCACACAGTTTTTCTGAATTCAGTCAGGCCAACAATGAGTGGCTGCAGGGACAGTGCGGGTGGTAAGGTCTCCGCACAGATCGTGTGCTTCCGTGGATGGGAGGGGTCTGACCCCGTCCCCGCCATGCTTCACTTCAGCCTGCTTTTTTCCCATACATGTTGCACCCACACTGACCTGGGTTCTGTTCTGTGAACCCTGGCCCCATCTTTATCTCAGTTTACCCATATGCCACATGTGTCTGACAGCTTCCCCCTTATGAGTATGAGCTACCTGGGCCAGTCCTGATGGTCTTGGATATGTGCCCCTAAACGTGGCCTGCAAAAGCCTACCCTCTCTGGCTTCCCAAGCTGTCCGCACCAGCCCGAAGATGTGAGGCGGTCTAAAGAGTCTCAGCAATGTGTCGTTGTCAGGCTTGTCGTGACTCTGCTCAGACTCTGACCTGAGTCCCTTAGATAGTGACTCTGGCCCAAAGCTGAGTGAGTGTGGTGCCTCAGAGGACTGGCAATGACCCAAAGTCCACATCTGGGTCTGGTCCTCTGCAAAGGGACCTCTAGGGGCTCCAGGATGGTGAGGGGGCACAGGAGGTCATTTTGAAGTTCTCAATGGCAAAGCCTTCCCAGCGTGCTAGGTACACAGAATGGACAGCTCTTGTCACAGCATATGCCCCACTCTGTGGGCTGCCCCTGAACTGGATGTGAGCGAGGCTTCTGGCAAACAGTTGGTGAGAGCCAGGACTGTGGATGGCAGAGACAGGCTGCTCTATTTGACCTTTCTTCCCCTGTGGCTGCTACAGGGCCCAGGATGCTGGGGACCCTCTTGCCCAGTCCAGCTTAACTTTTTCCATTGTTATAAGAAAAACAAATAACAAAATCACATTTTCACAGAAAATTGGTACCACCAGGCCTGGCTTCAGAACAATCCATTAAAAATCAATCACCCATTTGGGTGATAGTGACACACACCTTTAATCCCAGCACTTAGGGAGGCAGAGGCAGGTGGATCTCTGAGTGTGAGGCCAGCCTGATCTTCAGAGCAAGTTCCAGGGTGTACTTGTTGGTTTGACCTTTGTCTGAGTGTTCTCTGTGCCCATGTGGGCACAGAGAAGCCTTCCTGCCTTTGAGTCAGATGCTTTTACAGGTCTGGAGAGAACAGGGCTTGGGCCCAGAGTTCAGATCCCATCCTCTGATACTTCCTGGGCTTCTGTGTCTGTCTGCTGGAGGTGGACAGTACAGGCTGGTGGCCTGTGGCCCTTCCCTAGTGACTATAGATGAGTTATCCTGAGGACATAGTCAAGGAAAGGGGTCCCAGGGTCCCTAGGAGGCCTAGAGTGACAGAGGAAGCCATTCTCTAGCCACTTCGTGGGTACACTTGTACCCAGAGCAGGAATGAAAGGCCAGATTTTCCAGCTGCCTGTCAACAGCTAGGCCATTCTCAGTCCTGTGTGATCGGAGGGCCTTTGTCACAGGCACCAGCTGAGGCTTGTTGAGGGGTGAATGGGATGAGAGTAGAGTGCATGAGTATTGGGGTGTGGAACAAAGGACCTCTGCAACAGGGGACCCAGAAACTGTGAAGGAGCCAGGTGTGTGTGTGGGTTTGGGGATCTTTCAGCTGAGTCTCTGAGCAATGATTGGCCTCCAGCATCCTCTTCCCCATGACAGGAGCAGGGACCTTATGGTCCTCCATGACCGCCCCCTCATGAGTCTCACAGTCTCTCCAGCTTCCCACAGCCATCACCCCTTCCCTGTAGAGTCAGCTACCATCTTCATACTCTGGGTCCTGGGAACATATCAGAAACCCACATAAGCTAAATGTAGTGGCCTCAGCACTGATGAACTCTGATCGGTCATCAGACGTAGATGGATCTCTGAGAGTTCAAGGCCAGCCTGGTCTACATATTGAGTTCTAGGACAGACAGGGCTATACAGAGACTAGATCTTGACTTGAAAAGACACACACACACAGAGAGAGACAGACAGAGAGAGAGAGATAGAGATAGAGAGAGAGAGAGAGAGAGAGAGAGAGAGAGAGAGAGAGAGAGAAGATCCACATAGAATGGTGACAATTTGCCCATCAAGTGGCAGTGGTGACACAATTGAGCAGCATGTGGTAGTGAGGGAGGCACTGGTACCAATTAGTAACGACACACCTGTGAGCTCTCCAGAGCTTGGGGCTGGAGGAGTCGGGAGGGGAGGTGGCCCTTGACTGTGTGTTTTCTCAGAGCACTCTCCCCAGCCTGGAATCCTAGGTGTCCAACACAGCCATGGCTCTGACAGAGGACACAGACCACATCCTCCTAGGATGAGTGCCTCTTCAGAGTAGGTGATCTGGACAGAGCAGCCAGGGGTCATACAAGGCCATAGGACAAGGGCTAGGAGGAGGCACCAAGGGTCCCCCCACTGGCCAGGCAGCAGTGTGGCCAGCCCTCTTTGTCACAGCTCTAACAACCTTAGCCCGTTTGCCCTTAGCTCTGTCCACATTTTCCTCCAGCCTACTGGGTTCCAGTCAGCTTCTGCCTTCTGGGGGAGCTGCCACCGGCTGGCCCAGTTGTGAGGTGTCCCTCTCCTTCCACCTATACTCTTCTCAGGCCTTGCCTGTAGCAGCTGCCACACCCTGAGGGCCCAGCAATACAAATGCTGTCCTCACAAAAGGCTGCTAAGTGAGGGCTCTGGGGGCTGCAATACATGGGCCAAGCCTACAGGACAGCCATATACAGGCAGGACCCCCTGGGCAGGTTCAGGCTCCGGAATCAGGGCACAATGGCTTGCAAGAGCTGTCTGAAGGTCCGTATGACCAAGTGGCAGCAGCAGTTAGTGTTTTTCCATGCCCATGGGCCCTGAGAGACAAAAGCATCTCCATGAGCAACATCTCCCAGGCCAAGGAGTCAGTATGGGAGAGGCAAGTCTGGTTTTTCATTAAGGAAGGACCTTTTCCGAGTCTGAATCTCCACACTGAGCATCGTCTTCTAGTTGCCAAGCTTGAGACAGTGGGACATCAACCGAGGCACTGATAAAGCCTGCAGGGAGCACAGTGCTGAACCATTCAGGCCGGTGGATAGGCTGGGTGTCCTATGGCTTTGCTGAGATCAGCAGGGAAGCCTGCCAGCTATCATTTGGGTGGGAGTCATCTTGCTGTTTAAGTAAAGCTGGGCTTTGAGGCATGCTCACTGATGTGGATGGATGAGGCCTGTCCAGGAGGTCCCTAAAGGTCAATCTGGAAAAAGAGATCACCAGGAAGCCCTAGGATAAAAAATTAGCCTCTAGATATAGGTAAACCTAAGAGACAGGCAGGTAGCATGGGTGTGAACGGTGCCATGCACGGGCTGCCTGGGACCCTGAATCCTGGGCAGACAGCAGGAGTGGGAATCTCTGTTCCTAGAACCCGTGTGCCCAGCCCTCAGGAGTGTGACCAGGGTCTGAGACTGAGGTGTGACTGGGCCCTGCAGCTTCCTCCTGGCCTGAGTGGATCTGGGGCTTCTGGACACAGGCTGCAGCCAGTAGCAGCCAGGGCCTCTCGGGATTTCATAACACATCTGAACTGTGATCAAGATTCAGTCATTTCATGTCCACAGGAAGCAGTGGCTACTCACAGGCAGCCTTCTGTAACACTGTGGAGCATGGAGGAATGTTCTCACCACTGTGTGGGGTGCTCTCCTTGTGAGGGAACCTTCGAGGCAGATCCTCCTCCAAAATGTAGCCATAGTAAAATCCGGGTGTGGCCCAGTGGCTCCCAGAACCAACCTGTGAAAAGTGCCCCAGAGTTCAGGTAGACCACAGTTGTGACAACCATGACCCAGAAACCAGGTGATGCAACTGTGATCCAAAAGCCAGGTGTCCATCCAGAATCAAGGTATAACCAGGACTCAGGTCCCAGATCTGAGCAGCATCTTGGATTAAGACTGCAACTGGACCTAGAATCAAGGTGAGAACAAGACCCAGAAACCTAATTCGAATAGGACCCATAACCCAAACATGCATGGCCCCAGTGTTAAAGGTGTGACTCAACCCAGAATCAAGATGTATCTAAGAGCAAGAATCAAGGTATATCTGGGACTCAGGTCACACCTAGAATCAAGTTGTGACTGGACCCAGAATCAAGGTGTGCCTGGACTCAGAATCAAAGTGTGAATGGACCCAGAATCAAGGTGTGACTGGACCCAGAATCAAGGTGTGCCTGGACCCAGAATTAAGGTGTGATCAGGACTGAGAACCCCGTGTGCCCAGTACTCAGGAGTGTGACAAAAGATTGAGACTGAGGTGTGACTGGGTCCTGCAGTTTCCTCCTGGCCTGAGTGGATCTAGGGCTTCTGGGCATGGGCTTCAGCCTGCTGTAGCTGGGGCCTCATGGGACTTCATAACATGTTTTGTTTTCATTTTATTTGTGTGGATACCTTCTATTTGCCACCCTCGATGCTTGTTTTCCATTTCCAGCACTGCTGTAAGATTTCCTTTCAAAATATAATCACTTAAGTGAAAAAAAAATCCATTTGACGAAAACCTTCAAGTAAACAACAGTGGAGTGGGCAGGCAGAGGCAGGGTGGGGCAGGGCACGATGCGGAAGGGACGAGAAAGGAAGGGAGATGCTGGGGGATGAATGCAGACCCTCTATCTAGTGCAGCCAAGGCTGGGACTGGCTAACCAGGACCACCAGGGCAGAGGCCTGTCTACCTGGGCTTTGAGTTCTTTCTGGTCTCATGGCCATACATGGGCTTGAACTGAGGCTCAGCCTGTGCCAGCCTTCTCCACCTGTGGCAGGCCCAGGATGCCCATTCACATGAACAGTGAAGAGAGGGAGGCTGGTGTCCGGGCACAGAGCAGTGTGTGGTCGCTTTGGTTCACAGGTGTTGAGAAGGCGGATACTGGCAGCGTGTCTACTGTTCATTACTGTGGCCTTGCCACTGGGTATTCCACTCTGTGCTGTGTGAACCCAGGGACTGGATCTGTCATGAACATGTAAGACAAGGACAGGGCTGGTACCCCAAGTCCAGGACGCACAACTGACTGAAGTTGATCCTGGCAGCAGAACCTCTAGAGCTGACGGTGGTGCCAGTCTCTCTGCCTCCCACCCCAGCAGACAGGGACCTTTCCAGAAGGTCTTGGGTGCCACCAGCCAGTAAATCAGACAGACTCCTTGCTTCTACCAGGAGCTCTGTCTGAAAGAAGTTATAATGCTTGAGTCTTCTGGGAGGCCCTAGAGGTGCTGCAGGCAGGCTGGAGTGGGGATCAGGGTCAAAGAGTGGGCAAATGCCCAATGGGGACACCAGAGCTGGCCTAGGCCTTGCATGGAGTTGTTGTGAAATTCACAAGAGAGAAATGTGTTACAGAAAAATGGCACTGCCCATGTCCTCCCTCACCGCCCACGCCCTCCCTCACCACCCACGCCCTCCCTCACCACCCACGCCCTCCCTCACCACCCACGCCCTCCCTCACCACCCACGTCCTCCCTCACCATCCATGCCCTCCTCACCGACATGTCCTCCCTGACTGCCCATGTCCTCCCTGACTGCCCATGTCCTCCCTCACTGCCCACGTCCTCCCTCACTGCCCATGCCCCTCTGATACTTCTTTTTTTTTTTTCAAAACAGGGTTTCTCTGTGTAGCCCTGGTTGTCCTCGAACTCACAGAGATCGCCTGCCTCTGCCTCCTGAGTGCTGGGATTAAAGATGTGTGCCATCACTGCCTGGCCTTTCTGACACTTCTCTACACAAAGTCACAGTTCCCCTATGCAAATGGGACACTTCTTCAGATGGTCCAGACTGTGCTGGGCTCCGATTTTTTTTAAAATATTTATTTATTTATTTATTATGTATACAATATTCTGTCTGTGTGTGTGCCTGCAGGCCAGAAGAGGGCACCAGACCCCGTTACAGATGGTTGTGATCCACCATGTGGTTGCTGGGAATTGAACTCAGGACCTTTGGAAGAGCAGGCAATGCTCTTAACTGCTGAGCCATCTCTCCAGCCCTGGGCTCCAATATTTTACTCCCCTGAGCTCCCGAATTCCCCGTTCTCTTCCCCAAGACCTCTCTTATGGTGGGGCCTTGTGGCATGCCCATATATTGAATGGCCTCCTGGGGGTGCCTGAACCCTGGCACACTTCTCAGGAGGCCAGGGTGCACTTTGAGAGGCTATGTATAGTATATGACTGATTGGGGGTGGGTCTAGATTTATCTAGCAATGGGCCTTGGGAAGGATGCTGACCAGGAAGGATGCTGACCCTGAGATGCTCACCCCCTGGCCCTTTCCTGCTGTCCCCTGAGCAGTCTTTCTCCTCCTTATCACACAGTCAAGGCCTGTATGCACAGATGTTCCAGGCTTTGGGGATGGATGACCCAGATGGGGAACCTCAGCCATATAGAAGGGGCCTGATGGAGACAGCAGCCTGAGTCTCAGCAAAAGCCATCAAGACCCGGAGACAATAGGACAGCAGGAGGCAGAGCCCGTTCCCTTGTAAGACATCCCCAGCAAGGCCTTCTTGGTGGCCCTGTGTTAGTAATTGGTCTCCCCTCATTTCTCTCCCACTCCACCCCACTGCCTGGTGCGGGAAGTCCTTCTGTCTGTGTGTTGCTTTTATTGGTTAATGAATAAAGAACTACTTTGAGCCTATGGCAGGGAAGAACAGAACTAGGTGGGGAAAAGCTGTGCTGTATTCTGGGAGGAAGAAGGGCGGAGTTAGAGAGAAGCCATGGAGCCACCTCTGCCAGAGTCAGACACGTCAAAACTTTGCTGGCAAGCCACTGCCACATGGTGATACACAGATTCATGGATATGGGTTAAATTAATATGTAAGAGTTAGCCAATAAGAAGCTAGAGCTAATGGGCCAAACAGTGACTTAATTAATACAGTTTCTGTGTGATTATTTCAGGTCTAAGCTAGCAGGGCTGCCGGGAACCAACAAGCGACCTCCCTGCAACAACTGCCCACCACTGCTCCATGGTTTCCCTCAGTGCTGGCCATTACCATTCCTGTCCTTGTCCATTACCATTCCTGTCCTTGTCCCAGCTCCTCTACCTCTGTCCTGTCTGAAGGATGGGGACCCAGACTGGCCGATTGCTAGCCTCTGATGGGCAGGGCGAGCTCTGTATGAGTCCTCCTGTGTATGACCACTTGGGGCCAGAGGAGAACACAGGCTTCCAAAGGCAACCCTGCTTGTGGAGGTCTCAGCTGACACAGACCTGTGGCCGTATCTTCAGGAAGCTGTGCTTTCCAGGGTGCGCCTCTTACTGGGGGAATTCCAGCTTTGAAGGAGAGGAGGGAGCAGTAGGGCATGGGCACAAAGAAGACCTTCCAGTCTGTGGTCCACACCATATGGTGACACCTGTGCGTGTCCCATTGTGAGGCATCTCATGCCATGGTGCTCATGGGGCTGGTGATGTTGGGGCTCACCCCAGTTTCCTTACGCTCCCCTGGAGCAGGACATAGCTGTGGGTTTTTGGCCTGGAAAATTCTTCTCTGGTCTCCTGTGTTCTGTAACCACTTGGCTATTCAGAGGCCTCCTCAGCCTCCTCTAAGGCTCTGAATGAGTTTCCTGTTGCTGGGGTTGCTCGCTGCCATGCCCCACTGCCTCTGGGCCTATTAAAGACACCTCCTCTTTTCTGCCCAAGATGCAGGCTCTGCCATTTTATATGAGGGCAGCAGTGACAGAGTCCTCTTCAGAGGCCGCCATGTGCCGTAGCCCACTCTGGTTAGTGAGAACTGGTTATTCAGGTTTCCATTCCCTGAGAGTAGTGAGTCCAGTTGGAACCTTAGAATTTGCTGTAATAAGCCCCATTGCACCATGATGTTTTACACTTTGGAACACATTCTAAATCAGAGACCCCCGGTCCACACCCAGTTCAGCCCATAGCACCTCATGACTGGAGGATCCACCCTTCCATACTGGCTACTCTCCACATCACCCTCACAGACCCTCAGGGCAAAGGGCAGCCCTCTGCCAGGACCAGAGCTCCTGGGGTGGACTCTGCAGGCTTGCTGAGGACATTCACAGCTAGTCCTGAAGGGAGCGCCTTCGGGCAAGTGACTGCCTAGGTGCCTGAAAGGACAGGACATTGGAAAGGCCTGAGGGCCTGTGATGGCAGTTTTCATTGTCAACATCATCTAACAACACCTTCTGGGCATGCCTAGGAAAGAGAGAAGACTCACTGTGAGTCTGAGTGGTAGGACTTGGAATCTGGGAGAGAAGACACACCGAACACCACTGTTGAGTTCTCTCTGCTTCCTGACTGCCAAGGCAGCTACCTGACACAGGGCCTACCTGACACAGGGTCTACCTGACACGGGGGTCTACCTGACACAGGGACCTACCTGACACAGGGCCTACCTGACACAGGGGTCTACCTCACACAGGGTCTACCTGAAACAGGGTCTACCTGACACAGGGTCTACCTGACACAGGGCCTACCTGACACAGGGCCTACCTGACACAGGGACCTGACACAGGGCCTACCTGACACAGGGCCTACCTGACACAGGGACCTGACACAGGGACCTGACACAGGGTCTACCTGACACAGGGACCTGACACAGGGTCTACCTGACACAGGGACCTGACACGGTCTACCTGACACAGGGTCTACCTGATACAGGGTCTACCTGACACAGGGACCTGACACAGGGTCTACCTGACACAGGGTCTTCCTGACACAGGGGTCTACCTGACACAGGGTCTACCTGACACAGGGTCTATCTGACACAGGGTCTACCTGACACAGGGTCTACCTGACACA
>PVIU01025474.1:0-23677 GCA_004026605.1 Ondatra zibethicus
TCATGTTTTAAATTACATTCTAGTTGACAAGGAAGTTTATCCACCAATCATAGAGAACTACTATGATAAATATCAATTTGAGGACAGTTTAGTTCCCTGTTTGAATCTCAAGATACCTCTTTTCCTCTATCTTAGGCAGGGATTACTATCTCATGGCATTTGATGAATCTGCTATAGTGTGAAAGCACTTGGGATGTAGAGGCAAGGGGAGTTGTGTCTAAGGCCAACAAGAGAGGTGGGGGCACACAAAGGAGGATACAGAGGAAGGAAGGAGACTTGAGTCCTTGAACTTTACAGTTGATTGACATTGAACAGGTAGAGGAGATATAACAGGCCAAGAGAGATAACTAGAATAGAGAAAAATATATTCTCATTTCAAAGACTGTGAAGCTGTCCTTCTAAGGACAACTTCTCAAACTGTGTGTTGCAATCTCACAAAGTGTCATGTAACTGAATATGTCCGGAAAAAAAATCTGACAACAGTAAAAGGTTTCCCAAAACAGAAAAACAAAAAAAGTATTCCAAACTCAAGTGCAAAATAAATCAGAAGTGTTTCATATGACTTCATGGAAACCTTTGTTCTGAACACACAACATTTATACTTTGTACTGTGTGTACTGCAACACCGGACACAATGCCAGTCATTACTGTCTGAACCATCTCATCTCAGACTCAAGACCATTTTGTTTTGAATTCAGTGTTGTTGCTATGCACAAAATATTTTATGTTTTTATACAACCTTAATGGTTTAATTGTGGGAAACAAAGACTTTTAGTATTTCCTTCTCATTCCTCAACAGGTATCAATTTAGACTTTCAACTATATTGAACTTGATTTTTAAGATTGGTGGTTTAATCGTTGACTTGAGTTTCATTTTAAAGAATCAATATATAAATTTTGGCACAATATTAGAGTTTAATTTCCAGAAATATCTAAAATGACCCTAAACATACTTCTAAGATTTTATAATATGTATTCATGAAAACAGCATTCTCAGTATCATTGACTATAAATTATCAATTAACTCTAATAAAGGTTGGAGATATTCTTCAGTATCAAATATTCAGTCAATATTCAATGATTTATGTAAAAATAAGTACATTAGTATGCAAATATTAATAAAAATAAGGTCATTAGTATGCAAAATTTGCTTTTCATCTATTATAAATAGTAAAATTATTCTAAAATAGATGTATGATTTGTTATGGTAAGTGTTTGGAGTATATACCTATTTTTATAACTATATGCTAAAAAATTCTCATGTGAAAGGGGGTCACAAAAGAGTCATAGAAAAGTAACTGGAAGAACCTGGAACTCTGTGACAGTACTGCCTCATTCAAAGGACAGGATACAAAAGAGCTAAAACTTTTGATTGAAGGAGAATTATCCAGGTCCCAATGACAGGCTGCAAGTTGATGTAGGGATCCAGTGTAGCGGCAAGGGCAGCAGTAAGGGGAACATGTATGCTACTAGCTTAGCTGTGATTTCTAATACTGTATTGGCATAAATGGTGGATTGAGGCCATAGTGACACTTCCAGGTGATGTCATCTTGTGAACAGCTCAAAGGTTTAAAACTGTTACAACCAAATTGAGATGTAATACAACTGGAAGTTGATTTCTTGGTCCCCATAATTAGTACCAGGTAGCTACAACAAGGCTCTCTGTATAGCACTGATCTTCTAACCATGAGATTGAAGGTTCTAGAATTCTATTTAGAAAATCACTCTCCTTTAGGAACTACCTATAAGTGTGGTGGGTGGCAGGTAACCAGAATACTCATTAATTAGTGGTCTTAATGACATAAAGAAGATATTGTACTTGTCCAAGAGCCTAATGCCTATTCTTGGGGGGGGTGCGGATGTGACTTTATTGATTACTGTATGCAAGGATCATAACCTGATGTTATTTAATATGAAAAATAACTAATTTGAAAATATATGTTCCTATCTATATATGTCATCAAATTTTAAATCTAAGTGGTCTTAAACTTAACACATATCAGTGTAGCATTTTTGTTCAAAATGTAGGCTCATTGATTCTGGTGCAACCCTAGAATCTGCATCACTAAGAAGGCCCCAAATTATCTTATTACAAAAGTGCAACTACGTGTCAGTCAAGCTCTTTGACCATACCTACCCATTTCAGGTGTTTAATCTGTGTTATATTGGATCTCTATGGTCCCAGTCCTTACAGCAGCAAGGCACATATTTTAGGCCCTTGAAAACTCAACTATCTTAAGTCTTCATATTAATGCCTATCATTTAATTTATCCCATATAAAAAATACACGTAAAATTGCATATCTGAATTTCACCTGATCTTAGCCAAGCTTAGGGCTTTTCTTTACTTTTTTGACAAATCATTTGTTGTCCTCAACAAAACAAATTGTCTTTCTCCATTTTTTCATTTACTACACTGTGACATAGAAAGAGGAAAATTACAAATGAAGGAAAAAATTTTCCTTAGCTAATAAAATCTGATATAAAGTAACTATGCTATATTCTTTTCTCATTTTCTACATATATCTAATTTCTAGATTTGGGCTCTTCCATATATGGTTCTAAAATGCTGAGCTATGCTCTAAGGATAATTTTTGAAGACTTTAAATACTATTGTGACATATTTAGTGATTTTAGAATGAAAATATGACATTTTATATTAAATGGTATGAACTATGATTAGTGATTCTCAAAGTATTTTTAACCCAGAAATAGACAAGGATACCAAAAATACCCTTGGAAATGTATGGGATTTTCATATGAAGGCTTTCCTATAAATCTTACTAATTTGAGTTAGTAGCCTATATTATCCACAAATAACCTTACTATTTTTCTTTAGGCTTCAAGATACATTTTCTTTTAAAACTCTTGTTAATGCTGATTAATCATGCCCTTGATCCTTCTACTGAAAACATTCTAGTGAACAATAACTCATATCTCTAAATACATTCTACAATCCCCAAACTGATTATTTACATCATTTTTATACAAAATTTCATTAAGACCTAGCTAGTATACAGGTACTTCTTTAAAAGCTAAATAATTACTTTACAAGTGTACCTAACACTGCAATATGATATGCCACCACTGCCTGGTAACTTTCTGAAGCAGACAGAAACTAATCTATGTAGCTTACAAATGTGGTAGCACCTCTATCTATTCATGAGCTTAGTGTTTTCTTAGGCTTCTCCATCTGAGCAGCTACTTTAAAGTTTTTTGTTGAGTCCAGTACCTCATCAAACAGATGTTAGAGTACAATTTATGAAATGCATGAATGTTTAGGCTGATAAATATTCCAGACATGAAAAAAATCTTATGGCTGTTAAAGAAATATAATACTTTAAAAGATTTTAAAATGATTATTTCCTGAATGTGTTTTTCTCCAAACATTAGACCAAAGTGAATTGTTTACAAAAATTTATTCATACAAATTTTACACGCTTTATATAACAGTTATCAAAGACCTAATTATAGATATTATGTGTGTAATAATGCTTGGTTAATATGTTTTTATAATCAGTTGCACACAAAATAAGAGTTTCAAGACTAACATCTACCTATGTCATCACTATATCATAAATCTTCTCCAGGTTAATAAGGCTCTTGGCATTTCTAAAAAGTATACAAAAGGTTAAATTGGGTGATCACTGTAAAATGCTTGCCACTAGCCACGTGAACACTGAGTTAGACTTCATAAAGAAAAGGTTCACTAGAGCCTTGTTTCATCACTAACAGCTGACACAAATACAGAAAAGTCTGCCCATTATCCAAGAAACAAATAATTAAGACTAAAACGCAAGCCGATGTGTTGCAGCATTGTAGGGCCACTAAATAGCCATCTGTGATTCGTGGCGATTTAAAAGGCAAAGAAAGGCACTAAAGCTGCAAACTGCATCCCGGGTCACATTGCCTGAGGAGACTGCAGAAATAAAGATTGATCCTGTAGCCGGACACAGGCTGAGATCAAATGCCTGCTTTCTCTGTTTGCAATGTGATCACGGGGCAGCATCCATCCACCCGCCTGGGAATGCAAATACAGTTCTGTTTTCATAGATGCCTGTCTTCGTACTAACCAAATCTGTACAGGAAAAAGGAAGAGTTCTTTAAACTTTACAAACTAATGGGTTTTTTTTCTGTTTTTTTGTTTTGTTTTGTTTTTGTTTTTGTTTTTTTTTTTTTTTGAAAAGTTGTGCCTAAAATTTGGAGACTTGCTGGTTTATTGTTGGTCAATCTGGTTACTGGGTGAAGGTTCTTTTGTTTATAAAGGTTACTCCACATATGTTCAAGAAATTGACAAGAAACAGACATGCTTTCTTTAGCTAAGACAGGATACAAGAGTGGGTGTGGGACCCTGCTTACCCCACTCTTGACCAGAGATTTAAGATAGTACTCATACATATGAAGATGGGGTTTAAATGATTTATCAGTTAGTCAAACTGAGCAATATTGGAACACTACACATTCTAATATGACAAAGATTGGTTTTATGAAACAATTTTACTAAGCAATAAGCCATAATGTAGAAAAATACATTTTACCTACAAACTCAATAAACAAGAAACAAAATGTTCATATTTAGTGCATAATTACTTCATGGTAGCTACACAGGGGTTCCTAAACTTCACAGTCACTGCTTGCATCAAACAACAACAAAAAATGAGTAGCATTCACAAACTTAAGAGAAGTGAAAATGGCAAATGATTCTTAAACAATGCAGGAGGGTAAGGGTAGAAAGGAGAGTTCTCCAGAAAAATCACAAAGAACAGGGGTGGCTTCTACAGAGTAGGATTCAAAGAGGGGGATCCTGGCCATTTCACAAAATGAGAAGCATGGACAGCACTGGAGAAAAACACATTGTACTTTGCACTCGATTCCAATATCCAGCACCCAATTTGTCAGGCAGTGGAATCTACAAAGGGGCTGGACTTGCCCCCAGATTCTCAGACCTGGGGCAGTTCCCAAACCAGTCCCTCTGCAGAGTCTTCTTCTGCCACCCAATCTGCCTCCTCCAATCCGCCTCTATTTCTTTCACTTTGTTCCTATTGCCCTAACCTTGGGATAGTTGGTTCCCTGGAGAATCAGGAAGTACAGAAAAGAGAGCTATCTCTCCAAGCTGATCTCCTCTGTACAATTCCTCAACTTTTCTCCCAGGGAATGACGTAAATTCTGGGGAGAAGCACAATTTGGATAGAGCTGTTGTTTAATTAGAATTTCCTTCTGGGCTGAGAGTCTGAGGAGAGACAAATACACATAAAAGGAGAATCAAAGAAAGCCAAGTGTTGGAATTGCCCGCAGCCAGTGGGACAAAGCCCGCTTGATTTAGTTAGGCTGGGGTTCAAGCAGCCTGCCCCAGAGACTCCCAGGGAAAGGAAGCCCTTCAGCAATTCCCCCAGTCATTACCTCAGAATTCCCCTGGAGCAGGGCATCATTGTTTTTTGCACAGTAGCAAATGGCCATTTTTGGTATCTTCAGGCCTGTTGTGGATAAAAATACTATCCTTTAATTCCAGTTTACAAAAATAGGAGTAATATTCAAAACAATGATTGTCTATTTTTTCTATTCATTTTATATAAAAACATAAACAGCTCAGGCGAATTTTCAATCCTTGTGCACGCTTAAGAATTGCTCTCTGTTATACTTATATATATTCTTAATATATATTTATAATATATATCAATAATTGGTCCACAAAGTATATCTGTGCATTCTCTAGTGCTTCGTAAAAAGAAAAACAATATTATTATCAAAATAGTCATTTAATGGCTTTACTTCATACATAAATACATGTTTGGAAAGAACACATGAGCGATGACTGGTCAGTCAATTTGGAAAACGAATTTTCATGTTATACACACCGTAGCTGGCAACTCATCGCTACAAGTACGCTATTCGGCGTCCTTTGTTTTTAACCCTCTGTTTATACCTTTTCCCTAGCACGGCCGCCAAGTATTTCTTGACAGCCATTTGTTTTCGGTAACGGCTGTAGCTATCGGTGAAGATGCCGTCCGAGTGGCGTTTGGTAAGGGGTGCCCGGTCGTCCACTGCGCCGCCGCCTAGATTCTCGCTGCAAGGAGAGGGGGCGGGGCGGGAGATACGTTGAGTGTGTGCGAAAGAAACAAGTGTGCTCTACCCCCACGCGGGAGCCTACGGGACTCTGAACTTCCCTGCGCAGCCCTACTCTGCCGCACCCCAGCTGACGGGAATACTGTGACGGAGACCCGGGAACCCTCCTTCCCACCCACAGTTTCTTAGCTGTGGAAACACGCTGCAGGACTTCTACGACTGGGACCCTTTCAGATCTTTCTAGATATTTCTAAAGCATTCCGGGCATCCGGAGAGTGCTCGCTCTTTAATGTTTTCTCCAAAGGTTGCTTCTTAAGATTACATTATCACTGTTTCTAGCTAAATTGTACGGACTTGTACCTTTCCACTGCCGGACATACAAAGGTTGCTAAAGGCCTCACTGGCTCCTGCTAAATTATCGATTCCACAAATCTAGGCAAACACCGATATGCCTCTCTCTTTGCCTACGTTAAGTTGGAAAAAAAAGTGATAGTGATATAAAGCGACAGGCTGTAGGCAATACTTTTCACCGCATGAATTATTCATGGTTAAAATTTAATCGGCTTCCCCGTGGGCTTTATTTAAATGTTGCCTTCTGCTGACACATGCAAGACCTTAGCTCTTGGTTTGTCTGGCCGGAGCAAAAACGGTTTCTTTCAAGTATCTAAACTGGGGACTTTGTTCCTTAGGTTTGCCTTCAAAGTAAACGTGATGCCAAATTATGGCAAGCGGTTCCACGAACCTCGAGGGTTTTGAACGACTGGTAAGAGGGCCATCTGATTTAACTTGTTTCTCATTCAACAAGGATCCAAACCCCAATTTTCCTACCCTCTTTCTCTCTCACGGGGTCTCTGGCTCTTGAGGCAAGTTTAAAAGCCCAGCTTCTAGATCTCCGCCCGAGGCTGGTAGTTTCCACCTAGATGCCAGGACGCAGACACACCCTCCCGCGCACCGGCGCTCTGGAGCGCAGAAACGTACAAGATATGCCCCGCCCTCCCTATGCGCTCTCAGTATTGTCACCCAGCCTGGCGCGCTCTTCACCCGCGGATTAACTCTGTCACAAACTCTTACCCCACGCCCCTGGCCACGACCGACTGCAGGTACTTCCTGGCGGACAGCTGGTCCAAGACTTTGCGGTAGGCTTCGTTAAGGATCTCATGGGCGACATCTCTAATGGGAAGACAAAGTATGAGACCTAGGTCACTCACTGACTCGGTTTTTCAAGGGACAACCAACGTCCCCACTTGCTGGGCTTTCGAGGAGGATGACCCGACAACCACTAGAGACGTAGGACCTGAAGTTACTTTGGGAAGTTCCCGGGGGTAAATCTAAAATGGGATTTAGTCCTGGCTCCTGGGGTGACCTCTCTGGCCCGAGAGCGCCCCACCTACGGAGTTGCACACTCACGGACACCTATCGTGCCGCAGTTTTCAGTCCGAGGTGTGGCCTGAGGTTCATAGGAATCTGTCTGCTAATTTTCTGGATTCACCCAGATAGAAGGGAGACCTGGACTTTCATAGCAAGGCCCCTAGTTTTAGAGCAACTAATGAGGTCTCCCCCGCCAGGTCAGGCGGAAGTCGGGCGGGTTATACCTCCTATCCGCTGGATAGTAGAGGGCGTAGGCGTCACGCAGCGCGGAGGCGGGGCTCCCTACGCCCGGGGGGTCCCAGTCGTAGAAGTCCTGCACCGGGTTCCCATCCTGATCGTAAGCCTCATCTTCTGGTCTGTGGGATAGCCAGAAGGAGGGTCATTAAAAGTACCTCTCCCCCCAGTTCTGCCAGGTCCCAAGAATTTATTTTCTTTCTTCGTTATGGCCTCCCACGAAGAATTGTCCTTTCTTCTAGAACAGTCCTAGGGACGCAGCAGCAGGTCCTACTTCACAAGGAAATTTGCTCATGTCTCTTCAGGCGGATCAATGATCCCAAGAGAACTGAACAACCGTGTAGACCCCAATACCCGGCCAAGTGAAAGGCCAGCAGCCCTCTCCCCACCAAGTAGCATGTAGAACGCACCAGAAAGATCCTGAGAGATGATATGAGCCAAGACGGTTAGACCCAGAGCAGTAGTGAGTGGGTAGGTAGGATGCAGGAGGCCACCTCTGGCAGCAGCCACCCCCATCCAAGCCGTCCAACCCAGGGGAGCCCTTCCCCGCGCGGATGTAGGTCACAGAGAACCTCCGGCTTCTATTTTGGGCTGGAGAGAATCTGCTAGGAACATGAATAATAGATGCCCCTAAACTTAGCTAGTTTGGCTCTTTCTGTGGTGTGGCGGAGCGCTCCAGTGCCTATCACCCAGGAAAAAGTGCTAGGCACACGGAACTTTGAGAATAGATCGAGGTGAAAGGAAGAGAGCTTTCGAGTCCATTAAACAAAGAGTTCCTGCTGCTCTGTTAGCAACAGAGCGGAGGCTGGATTCCATCTCAACCCCAGAACGCAAGGGAAGGGGTAGACTGGGGACTGACTGACATTCCGTAGGTATCCAGAGATCTCAGGCTCCTCACATATCACCTCCATGCCCGACAGAGGACAGGGAGAGGGGGACAAAAAATGCAAAGCCGAGTGGCTTTTGGCCCTTGGAGATACGCGGAATGCAATAGGGACAAATAACATTGTCCAGGCAGAGTCCAGTCGTACTTGGGTCGCTCTATTGCCTTTTCGCCCTCCCTGAAGAGGCCAGAGTCGGGTGAGATCCTCCGCACCGCGCACATCCAAGCTCCCACCTCCCGGTATGCCCCCAGACCCTGAACCAGGATCTTTCTAGCCATCCACTGCTCTTCCGGGCACCCACATGCAGGCGTCCTCATAAAGAAGAGAGGATTTCTGCCTGCCAGTACATCAATGGGCAGATGCCCCGCAAAGGCAGAGGTTCTTGGGCGCGGCTACAAGAATCAGCTCGTCGCCGCGTGCTCCTGGCTGCCCTGAGTGCCACCCCGCACCCATGTAATGCGGACCCACGCATTTCCACTGTCCCGCATACTAGTAGTGGGCTCTGGGGCTGAAGCAGGGAATCCGGGCAGCGCCGCATGATTAGAAGCAGATGCCAAGACAAAAGCCAGGTGTTCTGCATCCTCAAGTGGGCTAGGTTGTCCTGCCAACCCCTCCAGCCTGCCGGTTTTCTCTCCTTCGCATCTGTTTCTTCCCCCTCCCTCGCTGTCTCCTTCTTGTGCTTTCCGTCTCTCAAGTAGCTTTTCCTTAACCGTGGCTGGCCAAGACCCTCACCCCTAAGACGTTTAGGGCTCAAACTCTAGTTGAAAAGGATTCATTTGAAAGAGAGCTGTTCCAGTGGAAAAGAATTCGAATGAGACAACAGGAAGGGCGGAGGAGCGAGAGACCCCGCCCCAATAGTCCAGAATGGGCAGTAACAAAGCAAAGTGGAGCGAGCTCCACTCTCAGCCCCGGGCTTTGCTCTGGGAGCGGAAGTTCTCCAACTCATCCTAAGAAAAGGTAAAAGAAGCCAAGCGGAGAGAGGCACCTTGACCCCTCCTTTGGACAAGTTGGAGGAGGGAAGGTTTCTACAAGGGTCGGAAACTCACTCCCTTTATGTGGGTTCCTGGGCTCCACTGGTGAGGAGGGAGTGAGGCTGGCTGTACTGGAGCTTCCTTGATTCCCCCCACCCACCCACCAGTCTTAGCTAGGGACCTGGTACCTAGCCAAAGGCTATAGAAATGCCCTGTCTGCGCAGGAAGCTATGCTTAGCAGCGTGCGATCCAGAACTGCAGGGAGGCGACCCGGAGGTGGTGTCTGGCGAAGGGAAAATCTAGCTCAGCCTAGGCTAGCACCTACCTGATCCCAGGAAAACGGAGTCCAGCGGCGGCAGGTGAGCAGGAGACGCTGCTATGCATTATTATCCCGTAGACCAGCAAGGCCAGCCTCACTCCGCTACACATGGTCATTCTACAAAGCGGGAGGGAAAAGAGGGCACGCAGTAAGTGAGATCGCCCCTGGTTTTCCACCTTCTAACCTCAAAAAACTCCTGGGAACTGGGGGAGCCAGAGGAGCTGCGGCTCCTTGTATTGAACGCCACTTAGCCACGCTGGTGCGTCTGGCCACTTCTCCCTTGGTATAATTCGAAAAAATAGCTATGTGTGTGCACCCAGTAACTAGCCAGACCTTGAACTAAAGAAGGCTAACTCGAACACTGATGTTGCTGCCAGCACGCGGGAGGGAGCCTATAGTAAATGAATCGGTTAGTATGGTATGGTAAAAGCCCCCCTCCCCCCTACTCTTTGACTCTTACCGCTGCTGGGAGAGTGTTGGCTGCCAAGTAGGACGGAGGGCAAAGGGCTCCTTCGAGTTTCCGGGCTGGAATCACAACCCGAGAGGCATCACTCACTGTCTGGCGCTGGTGTCTGGAGAGAAGCCGCGGGAATTAGCTGGAGGAGCTGGGGGGACTTATTTGCCGAGGCTAAAATTCCGCTCAAAACTTTGTAGACGCACAGAACTAGGAAGGAGCGTGACACTGAAGGAAGTGGGCGAGAAAGATGTAGAAGACAGAGTAGGCGAGCAGCCAAAGGGAGGGGGAGAGCAGAGTGGCCTTAAGTCCGATTGGGGAAAGAAGATAGTGGGTAAGAAAAAGAGGGAAAGTCAAGGAAGAAGGGAGGATGGGAAAGGAGAGGGCTAGCCCGGGTTGCCGGCCTCTGTGAGAGATGATCCGGCAGCTTGCAAGAGTCAGAGGCACCTTCTCTGTTCCGTAGGTCTCAGGCTGCGTCTGAAGATGGGGCTTCTGCTGATGCTGACAGAGGTGACTGGCCTTCTGCTCGTATTTATATATGCAGTTAATAAAAAAAACTATCCGTATATGGTTTCAAGAGACATCTCTTTGTCAACATCTGTCTGCAGTTCAAGTACAGCCTTCAAGTACAGAATATTTTGGTTGCACTGTAGTGCTCTGATTTTTATTCATGATATGACTTCCTTTTTTTTTTTCTCAGTCACGTAATGATCCGGTATCAGTAAAAGACGTCAGCATCCCAGTCCCTCAAGGAACATATTAACTATTCTGTGCTGTCCTCCAGGATGATAAGATCCGGAGTCATCAGCTTCTCATAAACACCTTTCACTCGCACAATCCAATTTTTAAGAAGTCCAATTATTTTGATGGTTTTCGATTTCACCCATTTCTCAAAGACAAGTGAAGAATTCGTGGAATTTAGGGGATGGTGAAGTCATGTTTTTATTGTGTCTCTTCTTTATACTTTTTACTCAAGCCCCATCGAGGACAACTCTGATCTTTAGAATTAAACACCATCAACCTCTCCCATTAATAAATTTAATTTCGATCTCTTTAATTTCTTGCTTGTGCTTTTTCAGATAGGCAATTAAATGTGGAAGTTGTTTTGCGTTTGAAAGGGAAGTCTTAGAGGATTTTCAGTAACTATCTAATGAGTCTGGCTGTGTTGACAGTCTGTCTCTGAGTAGATTGATGAGACGGGAAGGCTGCCTTGGGAGCAAAAGCCTGTGGCGCTGTCCAGGCTCTGGGTGCTGAACTGTTGGGCGCAGATGCTACAAGCATTGAAAATTGCCACTGGCTTAATTTTCACCACAGTCTCTAAATCTGAAGGGTTGACAGTGGTGTTCTTACTGTGGCAATTCATTGTCTAAATCACCCTGCTGTTCAGATCCATCTCCCCTTGCATCCTGTGTCCACAAATATCCCAATGCTCAGAACCTTCTTAATCCCTGCCTTAGAATTCAGTGTGGAGCTTTTTCTTCATAGTTAGTCCTGGTATTTGGATTTTTGCCTACCTTGTTTGCACACTTTCACAGCCTTTGTGGCTCTTACTGATTTTAAAAATTGAGACCACGGTATTGTGTTTTCTGCAAGAACTGAAATTTTAAGAATGTGAGAGTGAGAAATGGGTGCCCTACACTTCTCTCACAAGTTGAATTCTGTTTAGGGAAATATAGACTGGGAAGGCAGGAGGATTCCTAGTCCAAGTTTTCTTGATGAAGATTGCTACCAGGAAAACTTCCCTGGGAATAGTTAATATTTTTAACTAAAAAATAAAATGGGAAGAAGAAAGCAATAAAGAAAGACCACATCCACCGGGAACTTTCTAAGCCCCTGAGTAATTCCAGATTAGTAACTTTCTGGTCCACAAAGATCTCGAGTACTTTTCTTTTCAAAAGGAATAGAAGCATCAATAACCATTAGTGTGCGTTTTAACTATTTGAATCTTATGCACGCAAAAATTAGAGGAAATTACAATTAAGTAGGAGAGTTTCCTGTTAGTGTGATTTGGGACTAGTGTTTAAATATGCTATTGGTTCTGTGTACTTTTTCAAAAGCATAGGGCAAAAATGAATCACTGATCTTTAATGCTATTTCCACTTTTTGAGATTTATTTCTTCCTTTAAGATTCAAACTTTTTCCTTATTTCCTGGCTATGAATGATCCAAAGCTGCCTGTTTCTTCTTAGTTTCCTTCTAGCTTTAGATAGCCTACTTTCAACAAACTACTTCTATGCGGGAGATGTTTCATTTCTCTCTGTGTTGTGTTATATCTGTCTGCAGGAGTGTCTACGTGCCTATATTACATGCTTGGTGGCTGCCTTCCCTAACCCTTACACAAAGAGCTGGCAGTGAATAAGAAGGATAATCCAGCAGAGCAGCCTTTCTTAACAAACTTGCCCAGAGCTATTGCCTACAGTGGCTGTTTCTATGTCTCTGCAAGTCAAAGGTGAACCACATTAAAATCCTCACTTTTGCCTCCCACTTGAATTCTGAAATGAGTTCAATCTGGAAAAATATTTTAAAATCTCCAAGTCTACTTGTTTAAAATTCACTGCTCAATGCCCTACTTTAGTCAAGAGAGCCACCGTGTGGGGAGTTTTGTTGACTTCAAGATCTGCTAAAGGAGGAAACCACAAACAGGAAAAATAGGCAAGCCTTGAAGAGTGTCAGTTCGCTGGGCTTGTGCCAGTCTCCTTCACTGAGCCTGAGTACCCTCAGAAGTTACTCTGGGTCCAAAACCCCAAAATCACATGAGTTGAGGTTGATTGTACTTACTATAGTGAAAAACTCAGTAAAGAATTTGAGATTCTTGATGGATAAACTCCAGAGACCTTGTCTTTCTATGTGGCATCAAAAGCCTACCTAGCCCTGCCCAGTAGTGATCCAAGAGCTAAAACCTTCAAGCCTAAACAGGCTCATTTCTGCAGATAATTTTGTGGCCAATAGTTGTCTTTATTTAGAAGAGGTTTGCCTCTGGAGAGCAGGGAATCACTCCGAATATTGAGAGATCTGGTCTTTGGTCAGAAATATTGGAAGAAAAGTAGAAGGTTGAATCCTTGGTTGATGAGAACTGAGGGAGGATGTGAGAGAGAAAATGAGAAGCTGCGGCTGAGGTTCCGAGAGCTGTGTAAATTTGGGACTGCATCTCGCTTGATCAAATCCATTTACTGGAACTCTCTTTACTTGAATGGAGGGTGATATCTCAAAGACCAAGGGTGGCCCCCTAACTACTACTCACAAGAGCTAATCTCAGGAATGCTATGTCTAGGAGGCTTTTGAGTTTGGAGTTTTGAACCTATGTGCAGTAAGCAACCATCAGCCATAAAATAGTCAATAAAGCTTCCCACCCAACACCGTCCACACTGACAGGTGTGCCAGCAAAGACTGGTTAGGAGACCAAAGTCAGGCATATAGACTTGTTAACTAGGCATATACCTGGCAACTTGGACTGAGACACAGGAAGGGGCCTACACACAAATTCAAGGGACCCTCAACTAAACAGCTGTTTCTGAGAAGAATAGGGAAAAGGAGAGGAGACTATGGAAGGGGAAAGGTTTTTTATTTTATTTTGTTTTTTTTAACCCAATTTCTATCCCAAATGGATTTTGTATCCTCCTATGAGTGACTCTGTAAAGAACATGAGGAATTTCCCGATATTCTATATATAATTGCAAATGGGGAAAGTGTCAAACTTTCTAGGTAGGTAGCACAAAGGAACGGAAAGCCTTCTCTCCAACACCCATATTCATTCCTCTTCATCCTCACAATTTGGTAGATTTCCCAGGCTGTCCATTTCTCTCCAGACTATGAAACCCAGGAATGTTACATTAACAATCATATTACCATAGAAAAGATGGAAGAGTCTGGAAATCTTCAAATACAAGCTCTCATCATTGTCTTCCAACAGCCATTGACTGAAGGTACCTGAGTCTAAGCACTCTGCCCCACTAACCTACCTGGAAAGCAATCTTCAGAAATGTTTATTGGAAATTAGGAAAAACCCTTAATTTCAAATTCCTAATATGTTATGTCCGTCCTGTTTGCAGCATTAGTTCTTCAGATCTGAAAACAAGTTTTGATCCAAAACAATGAACAAACTAAAAATCAAGTTAACATATCCCTGAATTGTTTCTCCCAACACATCTGCATTTCTAATGTGGGAGCCTTGAACATTGAGTCAACACTCAATTCAAAGAACTTTTTAGCCTTCAAAGAAGTAGATTTTTGTATTGAAACGTGACCACTGTTGAAAATTTGAATTTACAGGTGGTTTCCCATTAACAAACACAATAGCATTTGCAGGGTCTTTTCTATCAGTCAGATTCTTGCTCTTTGAACCATCTCCAACTGGGGAATCTGTTGAATGGGAATCTTCATCCATCAAATCCATGGTGAATTAAATTATCTTTTGCCTTTATACAGATCAGTGTGAAGTGGGACTCAGTTTCCCAGGTAAGGAGATTTCTACTCCTTTTCTCCTGACCCAGTCATCTACAGCACTCATAATTTTCCTGTGTCCCTTTCCCTTTCCTTAACTACTTAGCTCTTCACATTGCTCATTACCACCACTGTCTCCATGCCCTTCTTCATCAAAATTTTAATCATATACAAAGGACATGTTTGAACAAAGCATCTTTCACGTTCCTAATATAAGTAAGATTCAATAAAGATTTCAAAAACCCTGTGTTCTCTTTCTATTCTTTTCTAGTTGGCACTTGGCATAAGAACCAGACTATTGTGAGCCTTTTTGGTGAACAAGCTCAATGCAGAACATCATCCTCCCTTGTGATTGACAGAAATGAATTATAAGTCTGTATTCAATTTCACTCTAAACTTTTTCTCTTTTGACTCTTCCAGAAAATGTGATGACTAATGACTCACTTCATACTGATTCCACCTGTAGGGAAACCCAAATGTTCTGCCACAGAACATCATGACCATGGCTTACTTTGCTGCCTGCATCATTCTCTTCTGAACTCACTGTGAAGTAAGAGATGAGCTTACGCATAATGTGTCATGACTTCTCTGACCTTCAGAATGGTCATGCCTCCCACTCTGAAAACAACCAGGAAAGGGAACCTTTCCAAACCACATGAGCAAAGTATTTCTCTTTATCTGAGAAAAGAATTGCATATTCACATGGCTAAGAAATTTGCTGATTTTTGAGACACGAAGCAGAGAACACAGGAAACAAAAACCAGGAAGAATGCTTTGTGTTGTGGAGTTAGATCATTTTAATATCTCCATATACATCAATTCTAAGGCCTAATTAAGCTGAACATGAATCTACAGGACACCACAAACAATAATGTAGACATCAGTGTTTGGCCCCTGCCAAATTCTCCAGAGATTTTTAAAATCAAAAGATCCTCTTAACTTCAACTACATCCTCTTCTCACATAAGGCTTAAATATAGGAATAAAAGCTTGAAGAACATCCTAAATAGTTCAGCTGACAGTTTCTGAAAACGTTGAAAGAGGGATCTATATACAAAGTATTTGTATGTAAATCAAAAGATCTTGCTTTTTGACTTTTTAACATCCGAAACCTCTGCACTCTGATTCATTAAGTCTTATCTGTCAATGAATATATGAATATTTGTAATAAGATTTTATTTTTAAGCTTGTTTTTCATTATTCCTAGTACTAGTACTGTGTAGTAATATCTCTGTAAATACTTTTCTAATTGTGGGAATCAAAACCATGGGATGTTATTCAAGTGCTCTAGCACTGAGCTACATCCACAAACCAAGCAAATATTTTCAAATAATATTCTCTTTCTACCCAAACATATATTCACATTAAAGCAAACAAAACAACTATCATCTGTCTGCTTAGAATAAAACTACATTTGTCATGAGTTTACTCTTTGATACTTTGTTATTTGTTTAAAATTCTTCCTTACCAAATGATTCTCTAATATTGCCATTCCCCATTAGTCACAATAATTTAGTGAATACTTGCCATACTTAATGCTTGGCTAATATTAATTTCCCTTGTAATAGTTTTCTTTGTGGACACCAGTGCTACTTCTATTTTACACATGAGAGGCTGGAACTGAGAGAGGTTAGGGAACTTCCCCAGCTTCAAATTCAAGTCTGAAAGACTCCAAAGAGTTTTAATGCTAATGGTAAGTTATAATGTCTTACATATTTTCTCTAGAAATACAAACTAGTAGTTTAATATCAGTTTTAGTTTGTGACTTGACTCTAAGAAGACAGTCAAATTCTTATTTTCTAATTAAAAGTCATGCATAATGTAATAGAAATCAGATTCTATTAATTCAATTGAAACTGGCTAAGTTAGAATACAAACATACTGCATACTGAGGGAAGGGTTGTTTTATAGACTAGGCAATAATTGTGCACCACATATTCCTATTTCTATATACTAAAAGGTTAAAGGTTCAGAAGTTTAAAAATATTTCTGCCCCAAACCATTATTGAAGATGATTTCATACTTAAGAATGCAGCAAAGGTTTTAATAATGAGTTTAGTTTAAAAACAATGTTGTTTAAGTTCACCATTTAATATCCATTGTATCATCATAGTTTATTAAATCATTATCTAATTCAATACCACAGAAGTCATATGATCATTGGTGACTCAAGACTTCTATGAGTCAAATGAGATGATGTATATGTAAATGATACCACAATAGACTCTAGACCAGAACTGAAGGCAACCTGACATTTTTTTTCAGCCCTTCTGCTAATGGTGATAGTCTCTGTGTTAGTAAACATATGTTTCCTTTCTAATCCTTTTCACTGACCTGGGAAACAGACATGATGTTATTATTGCTCCATCTTTATCAGTGGCTGAACTAGGAATCTTAAAAGGTTCATCATTGGGCCAGCAGCTCACAGTTAACAAATAACAAAGTCAAGTTTCAAACCTAGATGCTCTCCCAAGTCAGAGGGTTTTCTACTATCATCCAGCCTTCCTATTGTTGTTTAATGACCATTATGTCTAAGTAGAGAAGAATCAGAGCCTTTCAAACAATCATGGCTATTTAACAAAACACAAATTTCAAGGCTAACATTAACAAATCATTCTTGGAGGTTTGTTGTTATTGTTTGTTTGGCTGGCTGTATTTGAGTTTTCTGAGACAGAATATTGGTAGGTATCCCAAGCTGGCCTGGAAGACTCAGTTATCCTTAAACTCATGGCTTTAGCCTTCCAGGTGCTGGGATAGGAGGAGTGTGAGGCACTACAACCAGCAAGTTATTGCTTTTTCTCTGGCATTTGAAGATGAATGAGTTGATGTGTATCATTTCCACTCAAGGGTCACACAGGTCTTTGTTTGGTTAATTTCAAGACAAGTTTTCTCTGTGTAGCCCTGGCTGTCCTGGAACTATCTCTGTAGCCAGGCTGGTCTTAAACTCATGGGCATCTGCCTACATCTACCTTCTGAGTGCTGGTATTAAAGGTGTGCACTACCAATACCTGACTACTCACATGTATTTTTAAATGTGATAAGGTTACAGCATTTAAAACAGTTTGGTACTAGTGAAATAATAGATCTTAGGAATAAGTGAATCAAAATATATAAATATAGATTCTAGTATCTAATTTCTAGCTCTAGTATCTAGTATCTAATTTCCAGTGGGGAAAAAAGCAGACTAGCAGGACAACTGGTTATACTAGGTTAAGACTTCGTGTTTTCAAAATTATACTCAAATAGGTTAAGGAAAGAAATATATGAGAAAAACCATAAAAGCATAAAAACCATAGAAGCATACGTAAATAATTTTAGACCCATAAAAGAAAGTTTCAGACTAATAATTTGAAATGGTTTCATAGGAAGAGATTGGTAAATTTGACGAAAATATTTTAAACTATGTTTGGGAGGGAATTCCTGGGAACTTCCAGGAAAAGGTGAGACTTCCACTAGCAGGATTATTGCTCATTGGAGTGACTGCCTGGGACAAGGAGCTGGGCCTGGTGTCTAGCATTTGCATCTGTAGAAGGGTTATTGCTGTGGGTATCTTCTCCTCACAGTGGCTGAACTAGTGGGCACTGTTAACTGTAGCATGAATTCTAGTTGTTCTTAATAAACACCCAGATATTAGGGACTGAAAGCTGAAGGATCAGAAAAGCAGTGTGACCAGCCATTAGAGAGACCTTTTACCTCTACCAATGCTCAGACCAAAGGGCCAATCCTATCCTCAGACTGCATCCTCAGACTGCAATTGTCTTCACCAAAACTCAGACTACACTGAGCTCCTGTCTCCTCCCACCTTATATTCCTCTCTCTGCTCAATCATATCACTCCTGTCTCCACCTCCCTAGTGCTGGGATTAAAAGCATGTGATCCCAAGTGCTGGGATCACCTTTGTGTGAGTTCTGTTTCTCTTTTAGACAGTTTAAATCTTGTGTAGTCCAAGGTGGCCTTGAACTAACAGACATCCCTCTGCTTCTGTCTCCTGAGTCCTAGAATTAAAGGTGTGTGCCACCACTCCCTGGCCTCTAGTGGCTTAGCTCTGCACTCTGATCTTCAGGCAAGCTCTATTTGTTAAAACACAAACAAAATATTACCACAGTTAACAGTTGGCAGCTGTAGATATTCTTTTACATGGGTCATCCCTGGTTTGACTTTCATCTTCCAGTTTGGAATCTCTTGCTCACAGCTGGTTATTGGTCAAAGCAAACAAACAGATGGCATTGATGTGGGATTTCCCCCTGTATGCTGTGATTACCATTGATAAATAAAGGAACTATATTGGGTCTATAACAGAGCTCTAGGGGAACAGAGCTAGGCAGGGAAAACTAAGCTAAATGCTGAGAAAAAAGGAAGTAGAGTCAAAGAAAAGTCATGGAGCCACTGCCAGAGACAGATGTGCTGAAACTTTGCTGGTAGGCCACAACCTGGTAGTGATACACAGATTAATGGAGATGGGTTAAATTAAGATGTAAGAGTTAGCCAATAAGAATCTAAAGCTAATGAGCCAAGCAGTGATTTAAATAAAAAGGTTTCTGTGTGATTATTTTGGAGCAAAGCGGCCAGAGACCAACAAGCGGCCTCCTCCAACATGGCATCACTTATTAACAACAATATCTGGCATGAATTGGAAAGAAGTTTTGACTGTTGCTTGCTGAAACTTACAACCCTATAAAACTGCAAGATGATTCTTCCTTCAGTGCATTCTGCAGCTTCAGGAATTCTATTTGTCAGAGGTGTAAAAAAAAAAAAGTTTTTTAAACATTCAGATAAAACGCTAAGAATCTTAGGGTTTATTGGACTCTCTGTTGTTGTTGTTGTTGTTTGGGGTTTTATTGTTTTTGAGACTGGTCTTACTATGTAGTCTCAACTCATCTGGAATTCACTATGTACACCAGGCTGGCTTCAAATCCACTCAAAGTGAATCCACTTGCCTCTGCCTCCAAATGCTGAGGATTAAAGCATGTACCACCACCACACATGGATGGACTCTTCTTCACAGAAACCTTTAATGCTTGACTAGCAATGAGGTTTTGGAATGGAAAAGATCCTAAAGCCAACTCATATATTTCTATGAGACTTTTGGTTCTATTTATTTATTTTTGGTCAGGATCTCACTAGCTACCTCTGACTGACTTAGAACTTGCTATATAGACCAGACTGGTCTTGAACACAAAGATCTGCCTGCCTCTGCGTTCTAAGTGCTGTAATTAAAGGCATTTCCCTAATCCAAAACCCTTCTATAGATAATACTTTGTAGCTCAGGCCAATTTTGAATTTCCTATTTTGAACTTCCTATATTGAGTTCCTGACTCTCCTGCTTTCATCTCCTAAAATGCTGGGATTGTAGGTATATGTCACCACAGTTAACAGGCTTCGGATCCTTCTGACTTTCCCCTGCTCTCTCTCAGCTTTAAAAAAGAAAAGTCTTGCTGGGTGATGGTGGCACATGCTTTTAATCCTAGAACTCAGCAGAGACAGGCGGATCACTGTGAGTTCAAGGTCAGCCTAGTCTACAAGAGCTAGTTCCAGGACAGGTTCCAAAACTACAGAGAAACTCTGTCTCGAAAAACCAAAAAAAGTCTCTCTCTCTCTCTCTCTCTCTCTCTCTCTCTCTCTCTCTCCCTTTCTCTCTCTCTCTCTCTCTTTCTCCTCTTTGTGCACATGTGAATGTGTGCTCATGGAGGCAAAAAAAAAGGCCAAATGATAACTCATATCCCCTATAGCTAGAGCATAAGCAATTGTGAGCTGCCTGACATGAGTACTAGCACCTGGGTCCTCTGCAATAGCAGCAAACGCTCTTAACCAGTGAGCCTTTCTCCAGCCCATCCCCAGATTTCCATATAGTCCCTTAATATCTTAGTTTCTAGGATGTAAGGCCTTTACTGTCCGCATCTCTTTTAAAAAGGCCCTTTGAGACATCTCTTAATACTAATCAATTGAGAAGCTAGGCTTTATGCCTTTACATATTTTGATGGGAGAAAGATTATAGGAAATAAAAGGGCAAACTTTCTGCCGCTCTCTAAAAGAGGAATAGCACACTCCAAGGAGGTCATGGATGGAGCTGGAGTCATTCATACCTGTTTCCCTCTCCTCAACAATTCAGCCTGGCTCCACGATCAAATCAGAACAGCACCAAAGGATAAACACAAGAAGCTGTGTGAAGGGGTGGGAGACTGCTAGAGAAAGAGCCCAGGGCCTCATGTCTAGACAAGTGCTTCTACCACTGAACTACATTTACAGCCCCACCCAAAATCCCTGTCAAGGCAGGATCCACAATAAAGACAGTCAGTGGATATAAAAATAAAATCCATTTAAAAAATTATCTGGACCAGTGAGATGGCAATTGTTCCCCAGACATGGTGTCCTGAATCCAGTCCCCAGGATCTGCCTAGGGGAATGCAAAGAGAGAACTGACTTTCACAAATTGTCCTATGACCTCTTTGTATAGGGTATAGTATAAATGCATGTATGTATATATACGCACATGTACATATAAGTAGATACACATAATTTTTATTTTTAAGATTTGTCTATTATGTGTGTGGTAGGGTGCACATGAGTTCAGGCTTCCACAGAGGCTAGAAGCATTGGATCGCCTTGGAGCTGAAGTCATAGACAGTTGTGAGCTTCCTGACATGGCCCTGGGAACTGAACTTGGGTCATGTGCAAAAGCAGTATATGCTCTTAATCTCTGAGCCACCTCTCCAGGCCTGTGAAAAACAATTTTTCAACTTTCTTCATTAAAACAAACAAAAAAAATCCACGAACCACTGAAATCCCAGATACTTGAGAGCCAGGGAGTAAGGAAATCCCATGAGCACCATAAGTTGAAGGCCAGTCTGGGCAACATAGACCCCTTCAAAACAAATAAAATCTATAAATAAGTTAAAATGATACAAATGTAAACTTTGAGAAAGTATTGACATTATTTGTGAAAATATAAGGAATTCAAGATTGCAACATCAAAGAATACTTATTTCTAAAGAGTGCATTAAATATGAAGTTGGCAACCAGGTGTTGGTGGTGCAGGCCTTTAGTCCCAGCACTCAGGAGGCAAAGGCAGGGAGATCTCTGAGTCTGAGATCAGTCTAATCTACAGAATGAGTTCCAGGACTGCCCGAGCTACACAGAGAAACCCTGTCTCGAAAATTAAAAAAAAAGAAAGTGAGGTTGTTAAAGAGCATAAGGAAGCAATTTCAAAACTAAAAATATGACTGGCCAGCAGATTTATGACAACATTTCAAGAGAATTTTTCTTTTTTTCCAAATACATGGGCAGTTGTGTTTGGAAACCACATAATAGGGCTTATTTTCCTTGATAATTGTATACTTTATATTTACTGCTTTGATCAACTGGAGGTAACATAATGATTACACAAATACAAATAAAAATATCTGGTTTTTTTTTTTTGCAATTCAAGGAGTTTAACCAATTGACTTGACTATACTAGGAAAGCACAGAGATATCACATTCTAAATCTGGGAAGGATTCGTTTTCTCCTCCTATGTCCTGTTGTCAAACATGCCTCAAATACTGCTGAGGAGTAGGTATTGATCCAGTCTGTCCAGAGGACAGGTTGTCAATTGTGCATAAATTAAACTCACTGCTTTACTGCTGGGGATTTGTGCTGTGGAAATAAGCAAGCATGAACCAGCCCAATGATTAGCTTGCAACCCTATTCATAGCAGCATAGAGTATAACACAAAACCTTTGAACAAAAAAACTAGGAGAATGTCTTTTATGAGGGAATTCATTCCATTTCTCTTAGTGTAGCCCTTCAAAGAAGTGTAATTTCCACTATGAAATTAAATGATACTGTAGAAAAGTCCTTAATGATGAGAATGTATTTACAATGTGTCATCAGATTAAAAGAGTGGGCTATAAACCCAATATTCAGTAGAATACCAAAGTTGTAAAAAACACATTTATATCTGTATTTCTGGTAATGCACAATAAAAATGTTCATTTTAGTGTTGGACTTATGGAGGAAAACCTGTGCTGTATTCATTTTCTTTTTATGCTTTGTCCATTTTTCTGAGTTTTTAAATGAGTATTTTCATGATTCTTTTTTGCTTTTTTTCAATTACTTTTATTCTCTATACTTTTAAGATTCATTTTAAAATATGTGTGGCTTTTCCTTGATAGCTGTTCAATAAAGGTATACTTTCTCTATTATTAAAATTTCATTTGTTTATAGAGAACAGAAATAGTTGAGTTTTGCTTCCTTAGTCCCACTCTCTGACCTTCAGCTTGAAGGAAACCAGGTCAGAACCAAAAAGAAGAGAATCAAACCAGGCTGTTAAGGGAGTAAGCTGAGCTGCAGCAGGTTCGAGATATGACCAAAGAGGAAGAGTCAGGCAGCATTACCATCAGCCATTTCTAACACAGAGACTGAGCCGGGTGGTGGTGGCGCATGCCTTTAATCCCAGCACTCAGGAGGCAGAGGGAGGTGGATCTCTGTGAGTTCGAGGCCAGCCTGGGCTGCAAGAGCTAGTTCAAGGACAGGCTCTAAAACTACAGTGAAACCCTGTCTCAAAAAACCAAAAAAAAAAAATTATTTTTTTATATTCTTTTATTTTTCATTCAAAAAAATTTATACTTCCTCCCCTTCTCCCAGTCCCCTCACGCTCTCCCACTAACCCTCCTCCCTCCCCCTGCTTCCTTAAGAGGGGGCAGGGTACCCTGCCCTGTGGGAAGCCCAAGACCCTCCCCCCTCCATCCCGGCCTAGGAAGGTGTGCATTCATATAGACTAGATTCCCAAAAAGCTAATACATGCAGAAGAGATAGGTCCCAGTGCCATTATCATTGGCTTCTCAGTCAGCCCCCATTGACAGCCACATTCAGAGATTCCGGTTTGATCATATGCTCATTCAGTCCTGGTCCAGCTAGATTTGGTGAGCTCCCATTAGATCAGGCACACTGTCACGGTTGGTGGACCAG
>PVIU01025475.1:0-23678 GCA_004026605.1 Ondatra zibethicus
ACCATGCCCTCTTTCAAGGAAGAAGGGGGAGGGAGGAGGGGTGGGGGGTAGTGGGAGGGGACCGGGAGAAGGGGAAGAAAGGAAAAAAAATTTTTTTTTATCTTTAATTATGTTCTTGAATGGAAAAAATAAAACAAAACAATGTATGGAAAAAAAAATAAAATAAAATGGTAACCAGAAAAAAAAAATAAATAAAATGATCATTTAAAAAAAAAAAAAAAAGAAAATGACTGACAAGGGATGTCAAGGAAAATAGTTTATTTTGGCTTCCTTCTCCAGAGGTGCAGTACACTGTAGCATGGAAGACATGGCAGCAGGAGCAGCAGGTAGCTGCTGACTTCGCATCCACACTCAGGTAGAAGAGAGTAATGAAAATCATTGTTCAGCCCAAACTCAGTTTTTCACCCAGTGTGGTACCACAGTCCATGGAATGGTGTTGCTGAAACTCATGGTATGTCTCTTCAGTTCAGTTATTCTGATCTAAATGATCTCTCACACACGTGCATAGAGATTTGTTTCCATGGTGCTCCTAAATCCCATCAAGTCGACGTTCACGTTATAATGATAATGTTGAATCAGCAATGATGCATATATTTACATGAAAAATATAATTCTGGCTACTGCAAATTGAGGTAGACAAAGACTGAAACAGGAAGAATTTAAAGTTTTAAAAATGATCCATATGAATGATAGCAATGATTTATGGGCAATGGTCATCAAAAGAGATCTATAGAAATTTTGGTGTGGGTTGAGTGGTATTGGAATATGCCAGGGTAATGGACAATTGATCACTTTTGTCTCCAACCATTTTTTCAGTGGCATTTACTCAATTGCTCTACTATTCTAAGTTTATACATGTGTTTTAAAGCATATTACTTATGACTATTTGATGATGCAGAGATTTTAAGTATTTATTTTATAAGTATAATAAAGAGCTACATTTAATGTTTTATTTGATGCCATTTTATATGCTCTACTCAAATATGAGATCTAAGTTAAGAGTCATCTAAATTCTAATAAAGGAAATTTTAATCCCTCTCTGCTTCCAAAATGCCTTTACATATATATTTACTATAGTTTTTAATAGAATTGAACAGTTATTTACTTTTTAATTTTTTACTACCAGACTAGATTTTTTTTTTTTTTTGGTTTTTTGAGACAGGGTTTCTCTGTTCTCTGTAGCTTTGGAGCCTGTCCTGGAAATAGCTCTTGTAGACCAGGCTGGTCTCGAGAGATCCGCCTGCCTCTGCCTTCCGAGTGCTGGGAATATTAAGGAACAATAATTGTAAACAAGGAAGTGAATTTCCAAGCCATGTGGGATGGGGGAGGGGCAGATAAACTTATACAGACACTTTGAAAATCAGTAGGGGAGTTTCTCAAAATCTGATGGTAAATCTACAACATGGCCCATAAATACCATTCCAATTTAATCAAAATACTCCAAATCAAAACATTACAGTGTACTTGCAAACTGACATTTACTGCAGTAATAGTCACTGTACATAAATAATTTAATTCAGCTGAGTGTTTGTTAAGAGAGGATTGGCTAAGGGAATTCTAGTACATATACACAATTGAAATTTTGTCATCTATACAAAAATCAAGTTATGTTATTTTCAAGAAAATGAGTACAACTGGAAATAACTATATTAGGCAAATTCAGTCAGTCTCAGAAAGACAAATGTATCATGCTTTCTCTAATTAGTGGGTTCTAGATTTTACAGAAATACATAGAATCTGGATGCTCAAAATACTGCATGTTTTTGAGCAAAAATATCTTTATAAAAAATCATTTAAAATAGTTAATAAAATATATATTAAACTAAAAGTACATATTGATAAATTTATAGAAATATATATTTTGTGTTTGTATAAATTTATTAAGATGTTACATATTTATTAAAAAGCTATAAAATGCTACAATGCAAAATTAATCAGAAGTCTAATAAAATATAGAAAAGTTTGAATTCTGTTTAGAGAGAACTGTCAATCAAGAAAGTGCTAAGTTTTCCTCAATAAAATGTCCATTTTCCAAGTTCTTGCCTAGTATATGGTAAGACTAATGAACTATTGAATGAATAATGCCTAATTACAATCCAAACACACAGATATTCCTTTTGTAATAGTTTTGAACAATAATTATTGTTGGAAGCGTTTGGAGTCCTGCCCTCCAGCTGCTCTTCCCTGCTAGAGATCTTTACTTTCCTTCTGATTTGAGTTACCAAAATCGGTGTCAAAATTGTTTACCAGCTCTGCTCCACGAGCACGTGTTGCCTTGAGAATTAGAGGATAAGGTTTTCACCTGTTGGCCCACCTAACTGTTGGGTATATAAGCCTCCAGTGACTAGAGGTCCGTTTCTCTGTCTGTCTGTGTGTCTATGTGTTTCAATCTCCAGCCCCTTGCCTGAAGCTCGCAAACTGTATGGTAGCGCATAGAGCTCAGACGGGCATTGGGTGCTGCAATTATGATAAACAACAGCGGCAACAATACTGTCAAGCCATCTGTCCAAAGGATGTGGTTCAGCATGATAGACCTATATACTATATGTGGGTCGGGAAACAGGTGACCATGCAAACAATAGAATATTTGACACATTTCTTTTCCAACTTCTTTGATTTCTGTCTTACTTATACCTTGCCTGTTTTCATTCAAGTGCAGTAAAATATTCATATTCATGAATGTGCAGGCTAAGCACCCAATATCAGCAGCCTCCTTTAGAAGACTAGAAATAGTTGCTAAACATTTATACAGTGACTACTCCTGTGGCAAGTAGATACAAAATATAAAACCTAAATTTACCTCCCCTACGTTTTTACTTCTTAATAGAGTCACCTGATTTGGGGACTCTGCTATTTTTTTTTTTTTGCAAATAAAGCAACAGTGATAAGATGTACCTTATTTTTCCTTCCTCAGTTCAATTAAAACAATTAAGAGATTATGGGTCTGAGGATGCTTTCATGCTCTATGAGTTACTCTATGAGCAGGGAAAACTGGCAGGTCTTAGATCTCTGACATGTTACAAATAAGCGTTCTGGGTAAGGAGATTCTTAGCTTCTGTAAGAAACACAGAATGAAGATAATAGTCAGTAAATGCCACTTAAACACGAAGAAGGTAACACTGTGCACTAATTATGTTGTTTTTCTCATAGTTCAGACTGGCTGCTTCTCAGCTACTTTAATTCAGAAGGGCTTAGACAATATTCAACACATTTCACATTAGAATCTAGAATTCTATTTGAGAGTGGGAAACAGCTAAGTGTCTTACTTATTGCCTGATTCCTCTAGTTAAAGTTTGAAGATACATAATACTATCAGTTTATTTATGATAGCTTCTTTCTTTGATGAACACTATAGGAAAGGCTCTTTTTCATTTCCACTTAGTCCAGCCTAGTCTCTACCATAATGTACAGAATAATAGTGTTAAGACTAAGGTTAGGGCTACTACTCTTGTGATGAAACACCATGATAAAAAACAACTCGGGGAGGAAAGAATTTATTTAGCTTAAATTTCCAAATCAACATCTATCATAGAAGAAAGTCAGGACAGGAACTCAAACAGGAAAGTCACAAGTTGATGCAGAGGTCAGAGAGGGGTGTTACTGGCTTGTGCTGCATGATTTGTTCAGCCTGCTTTCTTATGGAACCCAGGATCAACAACTAGGGTTAGCCTCATCAAAGATGGGCTGTGCCCTTCCCCATCAACCACTAACTAAAAAAATTTCCTACAGGCTTATCTACAGACTTGTCTTATGCAGGCATTTTTTCAATTAAGGATACTTCCTCTCTGATGACTCCAGGCTGTGTCAAGTTAACATAAAACTAGCCAGCACAACTGACATCTTGTTAATTTGAAGCACAAATACATCACTGTTAAGCCACAACCTTTCCTTTCTTGTTAATCCAAAAAATATCCTACATTAATAAAGACATCACAATATAAAGCATTTTACAGACTTACAAAGTCCTGTAGCTTTTAGAATTTAAAAAAACATAAAAATTCATTAAACTATCAAGTCTCTTTTGAAATACAAACTCTTTTAAAATCTAGTGTCTTCTGGCTGTGAGCTCTTATAAATCAGAATTAGGTTAAATACTTCCTTACATCGTAGGGAAGAACTAGGACACAGTCAACATCAAATAAAGGCAAAACTAAACCTCATCTTTAATATCTGATGTCTGGGATCAGCTCACAGTGTTCTGGGCATCACCAAAGAGTTTGGGTCAAGTCTCTGATTCTGCCCTCTACAGCACTTAGACGCTTCTCTTAGAGGTCCAAGCTGGCTTTACACCATTGCTACTGCTGTTCTTGGTGGTCATCCCATAGAACTGGAATCTACAAAGTGCTGGGGTCCTCTGTTGCAGCTGAGCTGCACTTTCACCAATAGCTTTCCCTGGCTCTCTTCATGGTGTGCAGCCTTATCTTCTCTGCACGACATCTCTAATCTAGGTACTTCAACTGCTACCAAGGCTATAACTTCACCTCCACCAATGGCCTCCCACAGAATGACTCAGCTGTTCTCCCTGACCCATTCCTGACATTAAGCCCAACTGAATGACTCATACTAACAAGTTCAGCTGCCAGCCTAAGGTACAACCTTGGCCATCTCTGAAACACAGCTTCTTTGTTATGACTCTGAGAAAACTCTTACCAGAATATTTCCATTTAAGGATGCTGGTCTCTTCTAATGACTGCTAATTTCTCTGTTCTAGCTAACCATCATCAATTGACCAAAGTAACTCAAAGTTTGCACTTCAATGGTGTTGGTCTCTTCTTAATCGCAACAGACTCCCTATTCAGCTGCAGTTCACCAGGCCACAGATTGTTTTTTCCAAATAATTAACTATTTTTAATGATCTTTTCTCATTTACATACCAATCCCAATTCCCACTCCCTCCCCTCCTCCCAATCTCTCCCATTCCCTTCCCCACACAACCCCCTATCCACTCCTCAGAGTGGGTAAGTCTTCCCATGGGAAGTCACAAAAGTCTATCATATTGCTTTGAGGCAGGACCAAGGCCTTCCCACTAAATCTAGACTGAGCAAGGTATCCAAAAAGCAAGTACAAGCAGCAATCTTAAATTCTCCCTTCCAGTGGCTCCACAGTCTGCCCCAGCTACACAACTGTCATTCACATTCAGGGGGCCTAGTTTGGTCCTATGCTGGTTCCCCCATTGTCAGTGCAGAGTTGGTGAGCTCCCATGAATTACATCAAGTCAGCTCTTTCAGTAGTTTTCTCCATCATGGTCTTGATCTCTTTACTCATATTATTGCTCCTCTGTATCTTCGACTGGACTTTGGGAGCTCAGCCCTGTGTTCCACAGTAGATCTCTGCCTCTGCTTCCATCAGTTGTTGGATGAAAGTTCTATGATGACATTTAGGGCAAGCATCAATCTGACTATAGGGCGAGGCCAATTCAAGCACCCTCTACATAATTGCTGAGGGTCTTAGCTGGGGTTATCCTTGTGGATTCCTGAGAATTTTTCTAGTGCCAGGTTTCTTGCTAGGCCCAAAATGGCTCTCTTACTCAAAATATCTCTTTCCTTGCTCCTTCTCTGCCCTTCCTCCATCTCAACCCTCCAGTTCCAAGTTCTCCTCCCTATTCTCCTACTCCCCTCTTCCTCTCCTTCTGCCAACCCCCCATTCCCAATTTTCTCAGGATATCTTCCCTATTTCCCCTTCCCAGGGGATTTTATATATGTTTCTTTCAGGGTTCTCCTTGCTACCTAACTTCTCTGGGGTTGTGGACTATAGGCTGGTTATACTTTGCTTTATTTGTAATATCTACTTATGAGTGATTACATACCATGATCATCTTTCTGGGTCTGTATTACCTCACTTAGGATAGTTTTTCCTAGTTCAATCCATTCACATGCAGATTTCAAGATGTCAATTTTTTTTCCTCTAAGTAGTATTCCATTGTGTAAATGTATCACATTGTATTTATTCATTCTTTGGTTGAGGGCATCTAGGTTGTTTCCAAGTTCTGGCAATTACAAATAATGCTGCTATGAACATAGTTGAGCAAATGTCCTTATAGTAAGGTTGAGCATCCTTTGTGTGTATGTCCAAGAGTGGTATTGCTGGATCTTGAGATAGATTGATTCCCAATTTTCTAAAAATCTATGATACTGATTTCCAAAGTGGCTGAACAAGTTTGTACTCCCACCAGCAATGGAGGAGTGTTTTCCTTAATCTGCATCCTCTCCAGTATAAGCTATCATAGGTATTTTTTGATCTTAGCCATTCTGACTATTGTAAAATGGCATCTCAGACTCATTTTGATTTGCATTTCCCTGGTGGCTAAGGTTGTTGAACATTTCCTTAAGTGTGATTTAGCCATTTGAGATTCTTCTATTGAGAATTCTCTGTTTATATATGTACCCCATCTTTTGATTGGATTACTTCTTCAGTTCTTCATATATTTTGGAGATCAGTCCTCTGTCACGTGGGGTTGGTGAAAACCTTTTCCCGTTCAGTAGGTTGCCTTTTTGTGTTATTGACTGTGTCTTTTCTTTACAGAAGATTCTCAGTTTCAGCAGTTCCCATTTATTTATTATTGCTCTCAGTGTCTGTGTTATATTTAGGAAGTGGTCTCTTGTGCCCATGTGTTGAAGGCTACTTTCCACTTTCTCTTCTATGAGGTTCTTTGTGACTGGATTTATATAGAAGATCCATTTCGACTTAAGTTTTGTGCATGGGGATAGGTATGCATTATTTTCATTCTTCTACATGTTGATATCCAGTTATGTCAGCACCATTTGTTGAAGAAGTTTTCTTTTTTCCAGTGTATAATTTTAGCTTCTTTGTCAAAAATCAAGTGATCATAGGTGTGTGGATTAATATCCTGGACTTTGATTTAATTCCTTTGGTCCACCGGTCTCTTTTTATGCCAATACCAAGCTGTTTTCTTGTCTGTAACTCTATAATAGTGCTTGATGTCAAGGATTGTGATGCCTCTAGAAATTTCTTTATTGTTCAGGATCGTTTTGGTTATCTTGAATTTTTTGTCTTTCCATAAGAAGTTGAATATTATTCTTTTGAAGTTTGTGAAGGTCCAAGGCTCCCTTGCAGACCACAGATTCTAATTCAAAACATTCAATGGTATAGAATATTTAAATGACTAAAAATGCCTTTGGACCTTCACAACCTACATCTCTGCCATCTTCATTCCTCTTAACGGTCTTACATTCTACACTCCCATAGAACACCTCAACTAGGTATGAACACTTAGCAGCTTTTTCTAGTCCTACATTCCAAAGTCCTTCCAAAAAATGTGCAGGTCTGTCACAGGAATATCCTGCTATTCTGAAAACAATTGTTTTCTTCTTAGAGTTACTATTGTTGTGAGGGAACACCATGACCCAAAATTTTTCAAAATTTTGCTATGAAAGTGTGTATTTGCTTTATACTTCCACATCATAGTACATTATTGTAGGAAATCAGGATAGGAACTCAAAAAGCCTGGAACCTAGTGGGGGGAACTGACAAAGAGAGAGGCCATAGAGGACTGCTGCTTTCCTTTTGGTCCTCATAGCTTGCTCAGCATGCTTTCTCATAGAACCCAGAACCACCATCCCAGGAATTGCACCACTCACAATGATCTGGCTCCTCCACATTAATCACTAATAAGAAAGTGCACCACAGACTGCCTACAGCCTGGTTTTATTGAAATTTTTTTCTCAGTTGAGGATCCCTCCTGTTTGATGATTCTAACTTGTGTCAAGTTGACATAAAACTAACCAGCACAGGTATTGAATTCATAATCAATCCTCACTAAACAACTATTTAGTCTAATTGATGGTTGGAGATTAGATTTATAAATACTGTCAATTCATTACTAATATCAACTGACTGTATAACAAGTGATCAAGCACTTCAAAGAAAGAGATTTTGGGAACTTGGCCTAATTTCAAAGCCATTTTAATTTGGGTTTCTATCAAATTAACTAACAAGTTACTGTCAAGGCTGCAGACATGTCTATGTATGTGCTTTCCATCTGTACTTATGGCAGTACGCCACTTATTCATGGTCACAGAAGCCCTTGCAGTATCTACCATTTAAGAAGTCGAAGACTCTTAGAAATGTGCATTTGTCCCTGGATTTTATATTGGGAGAGACATGCTCTCAACCCTGAAGTGTAATCATTGATTTATAAGGGAATTTTTTATATCACCAAAGGGGTATACTCATATACTAATTTTGTTTATACCATTAGATTGAGGAAATACATAAAAATAGATAACATTGTGTCTGGTTCTTAGTGATCCAGTCCATACTGAGATACTATCTTCAACAAATTTAAGTAAAAAAATCATTATTTCAGGACACCGTTTATTTTCTTGAAGAAAAAAATTAAAAGAAAGTGCAAATTCACAATGAGATATAAAGGAAAGTCTTTGAGTCATGAATCAGAACACAGCTCAGGCCTTGGCTATGCAACAAAGACAAACTAACTAGATTTCCAGAAGAATTTGTATATTCTACCAGAATTACTCCCAAAGCCTGCTCTGAGTTCCTTATTGGGTATAGGCAGATGCTGCTGGTTCATTTCCAGGCTGCCCAGCCCTGAAATAATCACACAGAAACTATATTATTACAACATTGTTTGACCTATTAGCTCATGCTTCTTATTGGCTAGCTCTTATAGCTTAAATTAACCCGTTTCTATTAATCTGTGTATCGCCATGTAATTGTGGCCTTCCAGTAAGATTCATCTGGTATCTAGCACCTCTCTCCTGTGGCTTCTACATGGCTTCTTCTGACTTCACCTACTTTCTCCCAGCATTCAGTTTAGTTTTCCCACCAGACTCTCTTCTGCCCTATCACAGGCCAACGCACCATCTTTGTTCATTAAACAATAAGAGCAACACATCTACAGAAAAACTTCCCACACATCAATTGTCTTTTAGAAGGAACATTTACGTCACTTACCTAAATGAAGCACATTGTAAACAAAATGTTTCATTTATAGTACAATGATTATTAGTGGCTCAGTATAAGTAAATGGTTTTGTTCCAGCCATATGCTTCCGTCCTGCTCTCAGAGATTAGAAAGGGATTTGAACAATACAGATCTCGCCGATTTTGTCCATGATTTTTACAGTATTTTGCTTTTCCTCATTCCTATCTGATTCATTTTCCTATGATGCAGATCAAAGCCTTACAGAGATTTAAAGACCATTGACAAACTACCTACCCACTATTCCCCATTACTTAGAAAATTACTGTCTTGGATTTCTTTTATCTGTAGGCATATAAAATAAGCAAATGCATGACTATTACTATTTAAACTGGATCTGGCACTTAAGATTACAAGATCCAAAAACTCCTATTTTACTTTCATTTACTTTCCCTAGCAGCATCCCTTTCCAGATATAGATACAAATTTTGAACCTGTATGTTTTTTTTCTTCACTTTAAATAGCTTTTTTTCAAAGCAGTTGCACTGATGAGCACCTTCAACATAATTTTTCTGAGAAAATGTTTTTGTTTCCTTCATTGTGAGGGATAATTTTGCTAAGTACAAAATGTAAGTTTTGAGGGGTGGACTTTCATTTTCTTTCAACACTTAAAACTTCATGCCACCTTGTCCTTGCCTGCTGATTTCAGAGAAACAGATCTATTTCAATTTTGACCTTGTATTTCTAGCAGTGAGGCCATTTGATGAAGAAATGCCTCATATGCATGGCGCCGATGCAGATATTTGAAGACTTGGTCCCCAGTTGTTCAGGAGACTAGGGGGTCATGCAGCCTTGCTGGAGCCTTGTTTGAATGCCACTTCAAACTGACCTGGCACACATCCAGTGCACTCTTTTTGTTTCCTATTGGTGGTTGAAGATGTGATTTTTTGAGATTCCTACTCCTCCCACCAGGCTTGCCGGTTGCTGCAATCCATTCCAGCCTTAACATTATGGACTCTTACTGATGTGGAACCATAAACCAGACAAACTTTTCTTACCTGAACTGCTTTTGAAGAAGAGAACTCCCATGCCCTCCTTCTTGGAGAGTATCCTCTTTGTTCTTGAGTTTTGTAGTTTGGGCAGAATGGGTTTGTTTATAGAACCATCATAACTGCTTATTTACAAAATTAGTCAAAATTTATTTTATACTGTTACAAATAGCTTTCCCAAGAGCATTCACTTAGAAATATTTATTAAAATATGTTTTTACTTGTCTTGTTTAAATGTACTGGAGTAACATTTCCATGTCATATTAAAAGCCTCTGCATACATTGCATAATTGCTGAACTATTTCCAAAGGATTTCCTTTTTTTTTCCTCAGTTCAATTAACCATATGAGGATTCTATTTACATATTCCTATGCCAATTCATGGGGTTTCTGACACTTTTTTAATTTCAGTTCTTCTAATGCATATTTAGTACTGTTTCAGTTTTCCAATAATAATCAGGTTTGGAGTTTATTGGAACAGGACCTTTTGTATAGCAGTGATTGGTAAAGACTTTCAAGGTATCTTTAGCAGTGCTAGGATTACAGGCAAGAACATAATGTTTACATTAATTTACATATTTAAGCAGGTAGATAATACACATTAAAAAATAACATGTTTCAGTGGATGAAATGCTTTAGTGTAGTTTAGTATATTCATAGACTCCATATCTGATAGTTTTACCAGTTTAAGAGTACTTTTATCACAAAGAAGAGAAGCCTATCCCCTTCAGTAGTTATTCCACTCTATTCCTAACTCTCCACCCTCCGAGCATTACATAATAAGCAGAAATAATGGACTTTCTACGTCTATAAATTTGAATATTCTGCATATTTTATTTGTATGAAAGTTGACAATCTATGGCCTTTTTGTTCTATGCTTTAGCATAGCATATAATCCATAATATTTTGCAGGAATGCTATTATTCTTATATTATTAATTTTTGTAACTATTGTGAGTGAGATGGCTTTATAATTTTTTTGAGACACCCTGCTAAGGTATGCAAGTTGTAAAATTTAAACATGGCAAATAATCTGAGCAGGCATGTCTCAAAAGAAACAAAAATGATCAATAAATTTAACATCACTAGCCATAACAAAAGTCAAACAAAATTGTAATAAAAATAACACCCTACCCCAACTGGAATAATTATAATGACAATAAATGATAAATGCTGGTATGTATGCAGAGGTACAGAAACTCACACATTGTTAATGAGAACATAAATTACTGTAACCATTATTAAAATACAGGAACATACTAAAAGTAGAACTACCATATGATATAGGTATTCCACTTCTGAGATTTTATTCAAAGGAAGTAAAATAATGGTATTAAGTATATTGCTGTAATCTCCTGCCTACTGTTGCATTCATGATAGCTGAAATACGTAGTAAATTTTGGTCCTCAAAATAGATGAGTAGGTAAAGAAAATGTGGAAATATATACAAAAGAATCATTTTCACCCATATAGAAGTATACAATTAAGCTATTTCCAGCATAATACATGTTATTAGAGAATGTTATACTAAGGTTAAAAAACCAGACACAGAATGGCATGTGTTATACATTCTCATATGGATGCTATAAATGTTGGCATGCAAAAACAGGAGAAATTAACTGATATTTAGAAGGGGTATGAGAAGAAAATAGGGGAGGGATATGATTGCTGATATACTGTGTGCAAGTATGAAAATACATGTAATGTACCAATAACAATTAAAGTTAATAAATATTAACCAAAAATAAGATAATACTATTTAAGAATAAAGCTTGTGAGAGGAAGAGAACAATGTGATAAACATGCAAAACTAAGATGGTAGTTCTTACACAGCTCCAGTGAAAAATCTTGTGAATATGAATTGCATTTTAACACTTCTTAGGGAATTAAAGAGCAATCTAATTTCTTTTGTGTGTAAAGGTAAGTACCCAATTGAAGTTTTTAAAACAATAATTTATTTATGTCAGAGAAACATGAAATTATTTTTCCAAGAGATGTTGATAGTGGAATAAAAGAGAAGATTAAATGTAATGAGCATAGCTATGTATCAAATGTAAATCCTGTAAGCGATACAGGCACATGCATTTACACGTGTGTGTATGCACATATACACAATTTATACACATATTTGTGTTCAACATGCTGTTTCTAAAAGAGAACAAACCTATGACTATAATAGAGAAAGCAATTCACTGATCTCAGACTTTGAGCACCTCTACCGTGGTCACATCCTCAACACTCACGCGAGTAGAATAGTGATGGGAAGGGTGTGTCTGTGAATCTGAGCAATGAATTATTTTTTTCACTTCAATGAAAACAGTTCAAAAAGCAGTTTCTGCTATTAATTAAGTCTGACAGAATCTTCTTATAGGGGAAGCTTTCTCATAATGAAAACATTCAGTATTAAAGAACATCAATGATTCCTATTTCACCCCTAATACATTATTAGTGCTACTATTCCTGTTGTATATAACAAAAGAGAACAGACTATTTTAGATAAATACTGCTTATATGTATACATGTTCAAAGACTTTATATTTAGAATCACAAGTTCTATTTTTATTATCTAGTTTTATATTAAACATATGGATATTTAGGAGTGTTCATTTCTTGGGATACACATTGTTTTGCTGAAATAAACTTATTTCTTCATTTCAATAGTAAAAATTTTAAATTATCAAGATGAGTATGAAAAAGAAACTTTATATATTACCATCTACAGTACAAAGCTAAAGGTTTTATTACTTGTCTTCTAAACTTTCCTATGTATGTATAAAAATGAATATTTGAGTAGCTGATAAAACAAACATAAAAATAGAAATTAAAGTGGAAGTCTAGATTTTAGAGGAGCCTGTAAACAGTGGATAATGTGTTTGCTGAACAAATTTCTACCCTGACAAAACCGGCAACTTTTACGTTCAGTGAGAGATCCTGTCTCAAGAAAAGGTGATGGCTCTTAGAATCTTTCTGCCCCGTCTTCAGCCCCTTGGGAAGAAGGTATAATAGTCATGTGTGGCTGTTGCTGAGCTCCCCACAGGCACTGATTCTCTAAAATTTGTCTTATTGTGAGTGTCTGAGTTACCTGCCACCCATTGCACAAGGAAACATAGAATTCTGAAGAACCAGAGCAAAACAGTGCCCTTTAGACATGTCAGGATGGCTGCACTCAGGTGCTCCCAGCAACTGCGCTTGCCTGAACAAAATCCCCACAATTTTTCTAATTGTGATTCTTGCAGTCCATTAAAAAATTAATATCCATAAAGGTATTTTTTTCACTCATTTGAATAATATATTTCATGTTTTAATGTATCACTACCACTTGGCAAGAGTTGTAATCATTTATGATTTACAGAAAAATTTTTGGTATATGAGTTCATTATGAAATATGTAAGTTAATGTATTTAGCATGTGCACTCTATTAATGTTGTTTTGAGGGAGTGAAGATATTTAAAATCTACCCTCTGTAATAGTTTCCAAATAATACTACGTTTGAATGGGTAGTCTCAGTGATGTGTCTATCCTCATATTTGTTAATACAGTTGTGACAATACTAAGCACGCCTAGTCAACAGGTGACAATGTGCAAATATTTCTAAAATTCCCATAAGTCCTTTCAAAATGCTTTTTAGAGCTACAAAGCAACCGATAATTTATAATTATTTGTATTAAAATGTCTCCTCAGGTATGGGAAGATAGTTTAGTCAGTAAAATGCTTGCATTACAAGTATGAAAACCTGAATTTGACCCCACAGAACTTAGGTTAAAGCTGGGCATTTTGGTGTGAGAAGTCCCATTACAGGGGAGAAAGATGAATACCTGGACTTTAATGCTCACCAAACATAGCTGAGCAAGCATGCCAATGCCACTGAGAGCGTCTCAAAGAAAGATGGATGGATCCTTATTAGCAGTCTGAAAATTTGTGATCTGACCCAGACACACACAAGCACACACAGAACATACACAAACGTACATAAACAAAAAACACTTCTTTTTTATCCTAAATTTGTTAAGATATTTTTGTTTTAATTACATAATATTTCTGTTTGAAGTTTTATTAAAAGTTATACTAGATATGCATTGAAATAAATTCATTGAACTATGGGATTCTTATTTTTATTATGCATAAATTTATACAATAGATACTGTATTTATGATCCAAATTCATAAAATCATATAAATTTTGTCTTTTTGACTTTCTAATAATATCTATTCAATATTTATTCAACTAAATATTGATACAATATAATCAGATTACACTTTGTCTTATTATAAGAAAGATCGATCATCGTGTTTTTAAACAACTGAAAGAAAAACAAAACCTGGTAAAGCCATTCCTACCACTACAGAATCCAGTTAATTTCCTGAGGATAATTCTTTTATTCACAGAGCTGCGGCAGGTGCTTCCTTCAGCTTTATTTTGTAGGAAATGTCTTTTGTCAGCAGATGGGCTTGTGTCCTGCCAAGATCATAATGCAAAGCAGTTCATCTTCTTGTGGAAATAAGCATATTTGCTTTACCACACCTTATAGAACAATGCTATTTCCCAATGTTAATCCGCAAGGAAACAAGTTGGAGGAGATACTTTTGAATTCAATAGAAACAAGAAAAATATCCCAGTAGCATGTTTCTAAAGCAGCATACAGAGCTCACTACTGAATAAAGCTTTAAATATATGATTTGAAATCTCTCATCTTTCTTATATGTAATTTGGACCTACTTTCCCTTTAATGAAAATGCATACTAGGAATTACATATTTTCAGCATACATAATTTCCTTCTGGATATTATTACAAGAAATAATTAAGGTGGAATCTGGACTCAGAGCTTCTGATTTATTAGGCATTGCCTGAAAATTTGCTTTATATGCAATCTGTATGTGAAAGAGAACACTAGAATAACATTCGCTATATTACTCTGCACTTAGCTTGTGTGGTCTACTAGACTGTGAGATCTTCGAGGGCAAGAACCGCAGCTTTTTAATTATCTACTCCCACCATTTAGCAGGGCACTTTTCACAGCATGTGTCCCATGAATGATTATTGAATCACTGAAAGAATGATAACTGGAGGGTAAATCCCACTGTGCAATTTATTTCACTGAAACTTCTCCTCTGAGAGTAAGAATCCATACTTACATAGAAATCTGAGCAAACTTCTCCATGTTTGCCAGATTTATTCTGTCTTTACACTGTTATATAGCTCCATTCCTTATTGCTAAGGATTTATTTTCAAGTGTCATAAAGTTAGAGAATTGAGAAAAGAATGTAAAATTAATGAAATAATCATAATTATGCAAAATGTTTATGTCAACATAGGGTACTTGAGAGAGGTGAATGCAATACACAACCATGAGGAAGGGCAAAAAAGTGTGGCATTTAACTGAAAGTCAGCAAGGGACATCTAAGAAGAGATTTTGTTATTGATTCATTGTACCTCTACAGGCCTTAAATGACAGGCATGCTTATTCTCAGCCTAAAAAAAATTGTAGTCTTCCTGTGCATGGCAGAAAGAATACTTAATATCCAAAGTTAAAAGCTAATTTCTGTTATGTACCATCCAAACATGGAGAGGGGTACACACGTTTTAGAATGTACCCAAATCTAGCACACTTACAATACCAAAACCACGCATGGATGTAGAACACCCGGAGTGTTCATTACACTTCTGGCAGGAATATGAAATGATACCTTTGTGTGAGAAGCCATTTTGGTAGTTTCTTATAAAACTAAAAATGCTTTTCATTTAGAACCTTGCAACCTGCTCAGTATTTTCCCAGTGGCACTCCAAGCATATGCCTGCACACACAGATCTACATCTTTGCAGCAGCTACACTCACAATTGCCATAATTTGTGAGCAGGCAAGCTTTCCTTTGGTAGAGGAGTGGGTAATAAACTATAATATATCCAGTGGATAATAAACTAGAGTATAACCATTGGAATATTACTCGTTGTTAAAAACAACGGCACCATTAATCTGTGGTTAGAAATGAAAGAAACACCAATTTCATTATTAAATGAAAGAAGTCATCTCAAATCACTCTCTTTTAAATGCAAGGAAGTCTAGGAAACTCTAAACCATGGAGAGAAAATGCCAATAGCTGTCCAAGTATGAAAAGTAGGAGCAGGTGGAGCATGGCAGAATTTTAAGGCATCTACTCAGCCGAAATTTATGAAGGGGATATATGTCATTTCACACTGGTCAAGGCCTATAAGATGCACAATTACCAAAGGGAAAATTTATTAAAACTATGTCTTTGGGCAGTAAATATAAGTCTTTGGGTAAAACAAAATGCTGAATCTGCTTATTATCATGACATTTGGTATAAAATACTATATGTGATTTGTTTTTGGCATAATGACATGTTGGTCAACTTCTTAAGATTAAGTTTCTGACAAAAATATGAGTTAAAATAGAAGATAGAAATAATCAGAAAAAGAATATGTTTACAATGGAAAAACAGGTGCTATATTTAATAGCCTCAGCTTTGACACATTTTAAATATTTCTAGTTTCTATGGTGTGTTGCAGTTGGAAGGCAGGAATATAACCTGGAACTATTGGCATCATTAAGATGGTAATTATAAAGAAGGACTACTCGAGTATCCCCATTTGATTAAAAAATGGGACTTAACAATTTTACACTTATTGATTACACTTATTGATCCCTTGGTTCAAACTTTAAGTAATTTTCCCTTGAAGATGTTAATGAAATAATTGCAGTTTTTTCAGTCAGTAGAAATTCAGCAGAAAGGTCCCCAAACCTCCTACTAGTCAACTTTTTCATATCTTCTTAGACTTCTTAATCAGTCTTGAGAAATGTTAAGTTGTCACCCTGTGTCCTCTTGTGCTTTTATAGCTCCAGATCGGTGTTATAGTTCAGTTTGTCGAAAATATTTTTTAGCGAGTGACATGACAATATTTCCCTTTTCACCAGCTTTTATTTTTGTCTGTCATGGCTTATTTAGTTTTCCATTCTGAAATAATTCTTTGATAAAATGACACGTCTTTTGTAACACGACAGAGTACAATATCCTTTCCCTCTACAAAACTCATGTAACTACTTGACCTGAAAACACATGTCTATGTCCCCGCCCCTTTGTTATGGCTTGGGGATACCTGAGTTGCAGGAACATGCTAATATTTATCAGAAGCATCTAAAGTAATGCACACTCTCATTTAGTTGGGTTTCTCTCTAGTTGGGGAATGTATTAGTAAAGCTGTAAAGTGCATTTATTGGAGAAGCTGATTACTTTTCACACTAAGTTAAAAAAAATAACCTCAGGTTTAAAAATATTAGTCTCTCCACTATTTTACCAGCATGTTTACCCAGTCTCTTAATATCTGTTACAGGTACTCATATAAGGAAATGAATACATTCGCTTTCAAATGGAGGTTTTGAATTTAAAAATAGTCTTATTGTGTTAAAAAATACAGAAGTCATAGCTAATTTTCTTGGAATGCTCTGACAAGCTGATAAGAACCAAAGATGAAAGCCCAAATTTCAGTCTCAGCACCTCCATTGTCAATGTCCACATATTGAAAGCTCTGTGCATAAGTTCCCAAGAGAGAAGTTCGCTTGAGGAATGGTCTTAAATGTCTCTGTTCCCTGAGTGAATGCTATGGTGCCTTAGAGTATTGTAGGGACATTTTAAACAACTTGAATCCTCAAAGATAAAAGCTAGAAAGACATATAAAAGGATTAAAAAATGTATGTAAGCAACATTAGGAAGAATTGATCTCTGTGGGTTTTGTGGTTCAGAGTTACTTCTAGAAGCCAGAAGTTTGGAATGAAGTTTTGATGGGCTGAAGAGAGACTTGATGATAGACATAATAAAACTGAATATCTGAGTTAGTGATTAAAAAAATGGTACTGACTAGCAAGATGTGTTTTATAGATACAAGATGGTACTAATATGTGTAACAAAGGGAATATTATTTTGATCTTCATTAGTAATTTAATTAATTATGAATATGTAATTAAACACGTGGTCCTTGGAGACACAGAATTTTTTTTAAAGGACACTTCCCATAAACTTCAGTAAAGCCGCTGACCTTGAGTGCATAAACTATTATGCATTTCATTAGGAATGATATTAAAAATGTTTATCAGATGAAAGGAATATTTATTTACAACAAAAGAGCTGGTACAACTGAGGACACCGGATGTAAATTTAAAATGTAAATTGCTAGAATTTTATGTTTTCCTTAGATTTATTTAAAGAACTTCTGGAGATAATAATGCTAAATTTATTAGGGATGTCGGTAGAGGAATTCAATATCATTACAGGATGCATTAATTATATGAATAACAAATTCACTATAGATACTGTGGCTTTTTAAGTCTGCATGTCCTCGGAATCATCTTACAAAAGAAGATTTCTGTTGTTCAAATTCATTTTATTTAATTTTGACAAATAGATACTTAGAATTATGTAACTACTTGTAATAGTGAAAATAATTTAAGGTATTTTCTAAGCTATACAGTTCTTACCATGTTGCATTATTGCCAGATACCTAACCAAATTTTCATTATCTTACTCAAAAAACACTAAATTTCTTAACTTATGAGACCCACTGTTGATCAAAAAGCATATTTAGAAGCCACTTAAAAGCAATTTTCACCAATCTGAAATACATTCAAGAATATACTATTAAAAGACTGAATATTTTTAAAGGTTATTTTTTGAATTACATTTTTAAGTATTTACTTTAATCAAATATCTTGTGTCATTCTTTCTATATTTATAAAAGAACTGTAACATTTGGATAAATATTACACAGTTTAAAATAGAATAAAGTCTGCATTAGAGTGATTCTCAGAAATGTTAAAATTTATGCAAGTGTTACCTCAACTGTTTTTAGGGAATTAGACAATTCTGATCAGTACAGTTTCTGGCTCCTTACTGGTTATTTATACTCTTACAGTCATTTTCAATAATAGCATTTGTGATATTATATACTGATCTTTCCAAACAATGCAGGGACTAAATAACAAGCTTCTTATATTGCTTTAGATGATGTAGGTTCAGGGATAGTTTAAGAAGTGTTCACAATTGGAGATCTTGTACCCATTTTGGGAGTGGGATTGTGTGCTGTTGTACTTACAAAGTAGTAATTTGTGCACAAGAGTCATCAGTTTCACACAAAATACTGAAATCAGCCTACATTTATAATTTTGTCACTCAAAGTAATCTTGTATGTACATAGGCATCAAATTACCTCATTGTGTTTTCTAGAAAAATAATGTTAAGAGTGTATGTTTCAAGTCTAAAATAATTTTACTAGAATGTTGCTTCCTCCTTATATTTCTCCTAAATTACAGGTAAGGTATTGTATTGACTTTTCTGAGGCAACATAGCTGTATTGCCTGTGGGTTTCATTTCAAGAAGCAAAATTATCAAAGAGCCAGTTTTGTGTCTGATAGAGCTGAAAATCAGTGGCCTATGAGATTCAAAGGCGGTCATATTAGTCAGTTTTATTTTCTAAACTGTTGTACAGTTCCCTAAGGATCTAATTTACCAAACACGTTGAATTTGCTGAAAGAAGTTAAACATGATTCAAGTTACATACATACAATAAATATTGCATGAATAAAAGATGAAAGCCAAGCTCAAGGTGACAGGGGGATGAATTCTGCTTTTAGAAAAAGGGTCTGTGAATATAAAATAGCTCTTAGCAGTACAAATACTTTAAATCCCCAAAATCCAAAGTGATGACATAGAAAATAAATATAAACTAATGAGGGAAGGATAAGATCACGAAGAAAAGTGAACTGGAAGCAAGGCACAATCTTTAAACTATGTTAGGCAAATTTTAAGAAAGGTAATATTGAGTCAACGTTTCTCTTGTTACAGGAAGAAACAAATGATCTTGGAAAATTGTAAGAAAAACAATTAACTTCCAGTCTATTCTTTCATTCTTACAATGTTATTCATTTATAATAAGTGTTAATAATATGTAATGATCTTTCATTAAAGACTTAGGGAAGCAGAGTTTGCTCTCAGCTTTCAAAAGTAGAAGCAGTTTTATTATTTTATTGTCCTTCTAGTCTTCATACTGAAAATAAAAATGATAAAATTTTATTTTAAGTGTTGATAGGGTGGATCTTACTTAGTGGAAGTTAAACCAGTGAAATCATATCTATACAATTATGCATAATTTCAACTTTAGAGAGTCTCTGGAAAACAGTGAATTTCCAGAAAGTTTATAAGTATACTTTTGTTTTAGGGATTTAGGTCATGCTTTGAAGTATGAGAAATGATCATGTTTAGTTTTAAATCTGAATCTTTCTGATTTTTACCTATCATATAATTTTCTAAGCAGAATAATTTTATTAGTAGATGAGGATTTCCACACAATTTTTAATCATATTTTGGCTTGGCCTTAAATTATAAATGATAATATGTACATAAGCTTATTCTGAAATCAAACTGAAGTATTGGGCAGAGAGTAGCAGTTAGGCTAGAAAAATAAACAGAGAAATTAAATTAATGCATGTTTAGGAAACAGAGAAAAGAGGAAAAGGAGTTGGAGTGTGAAATTTCCCATGTCCAGTTCCCATAGATCTTCCTTTTCGATCAGAGTACTACAGTTTTTTCTTTTTCCATTTAATAACAGTCCATAAGACAAAGAAAAAGATGAGTTCAGCCTTGCAATCCTGGCTGTTTCTCATCCATTGCCACGAAAGATTCACTTAGTTCTGCACCAAGTTGCGCCACCACATGCATATATCTCTGCACAATGACTTCACTTATAGATCAAAGAAGACAGTATAAATTCTCTACCTTTATTTCTCTGTGCTCTGTATAGCACTTACTACTCCTATATCAAACCTTGTTCAGATATTGTGAAGATTACCTTTAGGAAAGAACAAAACAGTGGTTGTTGTCCTTCAGTCATTTGATGGAACTCTTTCCACCGAAGAAGCCAGCTTTGTTATGCTTTTGTCTGTCACTTTAGTAGCAAGTGGAAAGGACATTAGAGGGCACCCTAACTCAACTTTATATACAGATAAGATATCCTGAGTGGTTTGGACACAAAAAGCAAAAAATAGTCCTGGATTCTTGGTTCTCTTTGATTTGAAAGTAATCCTTACTCTTCAAAGGCACCAGGAGAAAACAATGGAGTGCTGAGGAAGTTCTCAGTAAAGGAATAATCTGTGTGTTCTACTTCCATGAAGAAAGCAGCACAAGGACTTCTAGTTCATCATGGTACAGAGTCCTAACATCCTTTGTGCCCTTTCATGCATCTGCATTAATAGATCCTAAAACAAATCCTCTGCAGTTATAGAATATTAAAAATGTTTTTCCATGACTTAAAGGTGTCCTTCAGAGTGACTTTTATACCTGTTCTTCAAATTCTCTCCATGGAATCAGTGGGGAATGGTGGAGGGTTGTTTATTAATGAGGTATGCTGATCTGGGAACCTGTGATCTCTTTCTATCTAAATGATTTATCTAATCATTCCCCTCACTTGGTTGGGTGTGCAAATATTAAGCTTGGGGTAAATGATGTCAATAGCAGATAACAGTGACACAGGCATGTTTTACAACCTCTGATGTAGCTCATAAACCCACGAGTGATCTATAGCAGGACAGTAAATAGTATATACAAGATATCTTGAATAGGTCATAGTGGTCATAGTATAGTCAGAGAATGACAACTGCAGATGAACCTTAAACCACTTAGGCCCCAGACATGCTCCTCAGCAGGACTAATTCATCTGACCACACATAAGTAACAGAATATCTTCTGCATACTTCTCAAGTGCTTACAAGATTATTTTATATGTTAAGGTTTATTGGATACTTAATATGAGGTAAGAAGAAGCATTCAGTCAGAGGGAATGACAACCTAATAATATTCGTTTCTCTGTGTATACAGTACTACTTTGAAAACTTCAGGGTCTACACCTCATTGATTTCATTCATACAATTATATATGGTACTAATATTTAATTGATTAAATCTAAAATTATAATCCTAAACAAAACCAACCCAAAAGAGAATGCTATTTCCACAGTTATTTTGGACAGAATTGAAATTCTACAAGACATTTCTTAATGTTCTTATTTTTTTTAAATTTTGATGTAGTCAACCTCTAACTTTAATATTAATTACATAGATTTATTGGTGTGGCTCAAGGGTAGAATTTTCCTAGAACACAAGTGACGTACAGATTTATCTCTGGTATTGGAAACTAACAAGGAAATAGCAACAAAAGCCTGCATATTATTTATCCAAAATGGAAAAATGATTGTGGCTATAGAACTAATCAGATTATCTACCAAGTTTCCTTTAAAATGAAAAAATCTGCATATATAATAAAGATTTTATATCACATATAGTCTATATTTAATAAAAAATCTAATACAACTAAAAGTGCTTTGACCTGACATAGAACTTATGCCAATATATTGTTTTTTTTTCTAAAAACATGAGATTGAGATAAAGAATAAATGTGGTAAATGAAACTGTTTTCTCTTTTCATTTTTAGTTATTCATAGGAAGTTCCACATAAAATCAGTGTTTCATACAACAACATATGCCCCATGATAATTGCTATAGGATAGTGAAACCTAGTTAAAGTATTATTTATGCACTGCGTATTGCTGAGAGTAAATTCTCTTGAGACCACATTATTAAACAACTTAATCTACTTGAGACTAAGTAGAGCCAAGAACTGTTGTAGAGAAATATAAGATTTAATGTTTAACATAGTCAAAAACATTTTTATAATACTCAGACTTAAATCATAGATCATGTAGTAATGGAAGCACTGCAAAGTTTGTTTCAAAAGTTTCTAACACAAAACATTGGATAATATGGATATTTTTATTACTGTGATCATTTTGATTAGCTCCATATGCTGAAATATGACAGCCCTGGTGGACCAGCAAGAGTATCGACTATTAGTCAAAAAGTCCTGAATCAAAATTTTAGCACCAAACACCCAGCTTTTGCTAAAAGTGTGAATATTGTTTTATTGTAGAAAACATTAACAAAACTAAAATTTGATGAATGCTTAGTAATTCTTCAATGTAAAATCTTCACAGTATCTCGTAATGATTTATATCATGTGCATAGGGTGAGTCTATAAATAGGTTCACAATTATCTACTATCCTCAGAATTAGCTTTTGCAACAGCATTGTATTAAAATTGTTTCCTGAAATTAAATATAATACACTTATCTTTTAAAATGTGATAACTATATAATTAGAGAAAAGAATACAGAAGGCATGTAGGGCACAAATGTAGAAGACCATACTATCTTGTGATATAGTAGTTTAGATATTTAATATACATATTTGATGTCATTTATTCCCTATTCTCATAAAGTCAGGCACATGTCTTTAACCATTAAAATGATCTATACTTAAATATATGACATTTTAATGCTTTTGTGTAGATTTATGTTGGTTTCCTATCCTTCTACAGGCATCTACATTTTGGCAATGTATGTAAGTTTTATTACACGGATCATGTTCTTCTCTTATCAGAATTTTATAAATTATTTATGCATTTTATTGTGTTTTCTTTGATTTTTTTTCCATACATTGTTTTGTTTTATTTTTTCCATTCAAGAACATAATTAAAGAAATAATTTTTTTTCATTTCTTCCCCTTCTCCCGGTCCCCTCCCACTACCCCTCCACCCCTCCTCCCTCCCCCTTCTTCCTTGAAAGAGGGCATGGTGCCCTGCCCTGTTGGAAGTCCAAGGCCCACCCCCATCCC
>PVIU01025476.1:6524-23717 GCA_004026605.1 Ondatra zibethicus
TGTGTTTCAAGACAGTTTTCCTGCATAGCCCTGGCTGCCCTGGAACTCATTTACTTTTTTTTTTTTTTTTTTTTTTGAGGCAGGCTCTCATGTAGCCCAAGTTCTCTGTATTATTTGAGGATGGCCTTGGGACTTTACAGCCTCCTGCCTTTGCCCCTTCAGTGCTAGGATTACTAGTGTGTGCCTCACCCCTGGTTTATAGGGTGCTGGGGAAGGGAGGCAGGAGGTTGGTGCATGCTTGCCTTGAGCTCCGTCTTTAGTCCCAGCCCAGGTTGACTTTGGAGTTACTGATGTTCTACCTTAGACTCTGCTCTGAGGCTATAGGAGTTCCCATATGGCCTCACCTCTTCATCTCTGTTTCCGCTGGTCCTTGAGTGGTTCTGGGAGGTCATCTTGGAGAGACTAAGCACTCTGTTAGGCTTATTGAGAACTGGCTGTGAACTCTAGGCAGTTTGCAAGTACATTGCGTTGTTCTGTGCAAATCCAGGATCTGCCCACAGCCCCAGATATCTCGCATGATGCTCCCCTCCTTTTCCCGGGCTGCCCTATTTATCCTCTGTATCCTTCTGCATCGGAACACCATTGCATATTACTGCCCCTTCCTGCAGAAATTGGTGAGACAGTGCACACCAAAAACAGTTATAACCTCTTATGTTATACAGGGGTGAGACAGGCTATCCGTCTGCAAATAAAACCTTTGTGTGAAAGTCTGGACTTGAAGGCTACATTTTGGAAAACTTGCCCACTGAGGGACAGAGACTTGTTCCCAGCCCTGCTGGGTGGTAGTGTCACAGATTCTGAAGGTAGAACTGTGGGAGACATAATGTGAAGAAGAAAAAACTAAACTGCGTGTGGCTTTTACTCATGGGATCCATGACTATCCCAAGGCAGGAGGAGCGCCAGTTTCAGGCCAGCCCGTGTTATGATTGAGAACCAACAGAACACTAGCACCACAGAAGGCATCCTGGGTAACAGACTTATGCACCCGCTCATGCAAGCGGGATGAGAAAACCCACAGGCTGCCAATCTGCTAGCCATCCCCTGCTGCCCAAGGGCGAGGAGGCAGATTAAAGTGTCTCTGAAGTCTGAAAACTGGAGGTAATGGATGAGGTTGGGATGGAAGCCAGTAACTACGTTCATCTGTTCATTCCGTCATTCCTTTATTGCATGTGCAGACATCAAGGGCACACCGGTCCTGAACTACCTGCAGCTGCGTTCTAGTGGGTAATTAGACAATAAAGCGAAATAAAGTAAATTATAAAATCCATAAGTGGCACCGAAGCAGCTGGAGGAGGGCCCTGCTGGGGAGTGTCCACAGTGTGTGGCTGCCATATTCATTCGGACTATTGGGCAGTTAAATTTGCAGTAGTTTGCGTGTGAAGTTTAGGTCAAAATTGGTAAGTTCATTTATGACTCTGGAAATTTATTTCAAGTTGATGAGGTTATTCTTTTCTTAGTCCTGGGGATTAAACCTAGAGCCTACCGATTACTTAGGCAAGCGCTCTACCATTCAACTATTCCCCGGTTTCTGACCTGCTTTGGGTGATTTTTATTCCGAGATAGGGTCTCCTTTAATTGCCTAGGTTGGCATTATTTTGTGATCCTCTTCCTTAGCCTGTAGAGTAGCTGGGAGTACAGATCTAGGTGTCCAAACCCATCTGACTCTGTTGCTGGGAAAAAGCCAGGAAGAGCCGCATTTCTTGGTTACTTCGTACTGTGGTATTTACGGTCCCAGCTCGCAGGTGCCACGCCTCCGGCCTTTATGTGCGCGTGCGCAAGAGTCAGAGCTCTTCCCTCAGACTGCGTGCGGTCGTTGCTGGAGCGGTACGGCTAGCGGTTGGATGGCGCGGGGCGGAGTGGGGCGGGCAGCGGCCCTGGGTCTGGCGCTGCGGCTACTGCTGGGCCTTGGACTAGGCCTAGAGGCCGCCCCGGCCCCGGCCCCGACCCAGGTCCAGGTCTCGGGTGAGTGACCCCAGTCCCTACACCGCTTTCGCCCCGCCCCCGCGCGCTGGCATCGCCTCGCTATTGGCTGTGCCGCTCATCCGTCTCACACTCCTCCAGCACGCGGGATTGGATTTAGCGTGGGGAGAACCAACCCTGATGTGTCTGCTCAGGGGACCTCCACCTGCCTTCTGCTGTTCCGTGCCCAGCGTCCCCATGCTCCCCTCTCTGTCCACATGTCACCTCCAAGTCGTCCTTCAGCCCAGCTTGGGCTAACTTAGGTTTCTGATTTTGTTTGACCTCTTACCACGCAGGGCTGGTCACCTGGCACCTTCCCGCAGCAGGCATGTCTTCGTGAAACGCTCGACCCTGAGCCTCAGGTTCTGTGGCTGTTCTTTGAGCATCCAGAGCTTCTGTTTCTCCTTGGATTTCTGCCTCAGAGAATGGAAGAAAGGGCCCTGGAGTGTATTTCATTTGTGATCCCCAAACGTGGTCAGGCAACTGGCCTGGGCTGGAACAGGATGTTTGGGCTATAGGACCTAGAAAAACAGGTCTTACTGTTTCAAGTGTAGTTTTCTTTAGGTTTTTATTATGTTGTTTTGGGTTTTTTGAGACAAAGTCTTACTTTGTAGCTCTGGCTGACCTGGAACTCGCCATGTAGACCAGGCTGGACTTTAACTCCAGAGATCCACTTGACTCTGCCTCCAGAGTGCTGGGATTAAAAGCAGGCATTGGCTGTCACTTTTGAGACAGGGTGTCACTGTGTAACAGAAGCTGGACTGCAGCCTGGGCCTCCTGCCTTAGTCTCCCCAGCACAAAGATTATAGGTGTGGGCCACTTCATCTGGCACAGCTTTATGGGTCTATAAAGGACCACCCCTCTTCCCACTTTTGGCTGGTCTGTATCTCAAGCAGTCCTCTTGTCCCAGCTTCTCAAGAGCAGGGGTTACAGATGAGCACCATTATGTCTGGCCTTAGTGTTCCCCTTTTACAGATGAGGAAACAGACTGGGAGGAAAAATCATGGATCATTCCAATTCTTGTCTGATAAATCGCCTCTTGAGGCAGAGTCTGCTTTGCTCTGTGCCCACTCCAAGGAAACCCAGAAAGCCAAGGAGAGGAGGTCTGGCTTGTCAGGACTGTGAGTTGTTAGGTATGGAGAGAATGCTGTGCCTGAGGCAGGAAGGGAAGGTGGCCACCAGTGCTTGTCTCAGTTCTTGTGCTGAGTGTGTGCTGTGCGAGGGTCATTGTATCTGACTGCAGGGAAGGACGGGAGGGGTCTTGGAAGCCCCGGCCCTGTATATGAGGTGGGAAGCTCTGAAAGGCCCCTCCTTCCTTCCTTCCTGCTGGTTCAAGTACCAGGTCCCTTCACTGCCTGCCCCTCTAGATCAGCAAACAGCCCTAACCTCCCGTTCAGAGTCCAGGAGAGGCTTATAGTTCATCTGGACTCTTTGTGGACCCTCACATGACCTGTTGTCCACATACTGTCAGGCGCTGACCTGGGTAGGATCATGAGGCCATGTCTCTGACCTAGTCAATCGGAGGATGGATGTTAGTAGTTAGGGGCTTTTGTTATTTGTGGGAGGCAGAGCTTCCTGAGGTGCATGAGACACTGCCCAATATGTAAGCAGATATCTGAAGCCTTCAGAAGGATCACAGGTGTAGAGTGGAAGGAAGGATGGGGTCGGGAGTAGCTGGGATATAGCTCAGTGTAGAATGTTTGCCTGACATGCAAAAGGGTCAAGATATTCCCCCGTCCTCTGAATACAGAGTGGAAGAAAGGGAGGAAAGAGCCTTTAGGCTGAGGGAGACACATGCAAAGGCCCTGTGATGAATTAGCCAAGTCTCTTAGATGAACTGAGGAGGAGGCCAGGATAGAGGGAGAGGGAGTGTGAAGAAGGAAGGGATTTAGATATGGTTGTGAGAGGGCCAGGGTGCCAGGGGATGCTGGGTGATAAGAATGGGTACTTGAGAGTGCTCTGATGTTCTATCGTAGTGGAGATTAGGTACTAGGGGTCCAGTTTAGCAGTGGCATGTTTGGGTCAGTGTTTTAACCTGGGAAGAACTTAGGAGATGAGGCAACAGGACTTGGTGACTAGGCATGTTGTCTTGTTTTAAGACAGGATCTTCCTGTGTGACCCTGGCTGTCCTCCTGTATCCAAACTCCTGAGTGCTGAGATTACAGGCATACACTTCCATACTTGGCTTTTGAGCAGGTGTTCTACCCAGGGTCTCAGTCTCCCCTTTGCTAAGCAGGTGGGTTAGAACAGGTCTCACTGATCTGAATCCTGAACCTCTTGTAGAGCATGTTGGGGAATGGCTCCTCTCTCACCTGTTTAAACATGAGTTTGGAGATCTCCTGTGTAGACTGGTCGTTTGGAACCTAGCAAAGTCTCAAGGGTCAGTGAGACCAGGGTTTGAGTCCTGAATTGTCACCAGCTCTGTGTACTCATAGACTTTTGATAGACTGGAGACTGCAGCACTGTCTACCTAGCAGCATGCATGAACTTCCAGGGTCCAAACACCACATACACAGTGCCCTGCAGAGGTTGACTGCCAATATAACATGGCTTGTCGCCAGCTGACTGTAGCTCATATCCATTCTCTTGGAGGGTGTTCTAGATTTGGAATCCCCCCACCGCAAGGCCTCATTTATCTTCCTCTCAGGCCCCAGAGCTGGCTCGTGCCCGACAGACAACTTCCAGTGTATTACCAGTGGCTACTGTGTGCCCCTCTCCTGGCGCTGCGATGGCGACCCAGACTGCTCTGATGGCAGTGATGAGGAGGAGTGCAGTAAGTGGCCATCCCTGGAGAGGAGGACGGGTGCCAGTTATGGGTGTAGGGATTGTGAGTGGGACTGGGTGAGTGGGACTGGCCAGGCAGGGCCAGTGGAGTCTGCAGGTCTAGACTGTTGGGCTTTCCTTTAATCCCAGCACTCTGGAGGCAGAGGCAGGTAGGTGTCTGTAAGTCTGAGGCCAGCTGTTATGCAGAGAGTTCCAGGACAACCAGAGCGACTTAGTGAGACCTTGTCTGAAATTAAAAATAAAAACAATAACAACAACAAAAGAGCTGGAGTTTAAGGCAAGCGTGGAGGGAGATTGAGCAAGTAAGGGAGGAAACCTAGGAAGACTACAGTTTTTGAAGGGTGGGGTTGATAAGAGCAGCAGGTACAGGCTTTACATTGGGCCTTCACACACAGGATCAGCCGTTTTTTTATTTAGTGTGTGTCTGGGCACGTGTGTGCAGCTGTGTTTGCCAGTGTGTTGTGTGTGTGGAGGCCAGAGGTTGACATTGGGTATCTTCCTCTGTTGCTCTCCACCTTACTTTTTGAGACATCTTTTACTAAAATTGGGACTTCTAGTTTCAGCTAGACTGACTGGCTCGAGTACCCAGGATCCACCTGTCTCTGCCCTCTTTGCATTGTACTTAGGGATGGACACTGATGGGTCCTGGAGTCAAACTCAGCCCACATGCTTATGCAGTGAGCATTTACCCCCTGAGTTATACACTCAGCCCTGGGGAAACGTTATTTTATTTTATATCTCTTTGGCTGGCCTGAAATTCTTTATGTAGACCAGGCTGGCTTCAAACTCCTAAGAGATCCACCTGCTGTACCTCCTGAGCGCTGGGATTAAAGTGGTGAGACTCCCAGTGCAGTCAGCCGCTTCTAGAAGCTGAGATTTAGAATGAATTGGGCAACTGAAGTACTAGGCTTCCTTCCTTTTTTTCTTTTTTCTTTGTCGTGTGTGTGATAGGGTTTCTCTACATAGTCCTGATTGTCCTAGAATTCACTAGGTCGATTAGACTGGCCGTAGACTCAGAGACTTACCCTCCTCTGCCTCCTGTGTTCTGGGATTAAATGTGTGTGCCACCATGCCTGTTATACTGGGCTTTCTTGCATGGATGTTTGGAACCTGATTGACTATATGTTTCAGGGATTGAGCCATGTGCTCAGAAAGGGCAGTGCCAACCACTGGCTACCCGTCCTTGCTCCTGCGACAACATCAGTGGTTGCCCTGCTGACTCTGACAAGAATCTTCTCAACTGCAGCCTCCAGCCCTGTCAGGAGGGCAAGCTGCGTTGCATTCTGGGTGATGTCTGTATCCCACACACATGGCGCTGTGATGGCCACCCAGACTGTCCTGACTCCAGTGATGAGCTCAGCTGTGGTATGTGCCCTGGGGTCGGTATATCTGTGTGGCTGGGGAGGGCTGGCAGTGACTTAAGGACATTCGGTACCTTCGCATGTGTGATGAGGATGTGAACAAGGCGGCCTCCCAGGCCTTCATGGGTGTGGAGGACAGGGCATCAGGCTTCTCCCGCCAGCTCTAGCCGGCTCTACTCATCCATCGGGATGCGAGTTACCCCACTGCTGCCTGGGCATTGCAGACACCAGCACAGAAACTGACGAGACCTCCCAGGAGGACAACACCACAACTACAAGGACTCCTATGACCTTGGAGGAGACCTCTCTCAGGAATGCAACAGTTGCCTCTGCTGGGGACCCTTCCCGAAACCCAAATGCCTATGGGGTTATTGCAGCTGCTGGTAAGATAAGCCTTCCCATGTGAGGAGCTTGGGATGATTGGAGTGGGCACACAGTAGACTGCCCACGGGTTAGCGTTGATAGCTTCTACCCTCCTTGCCCCACCTCTGACCATCTGTCTGTCCCCCACAGGGGTGTTGAGTGCCGTCCTGGTTTCTGCCACCCTCCTCATATTGTTACGACTCCGAGGTCAGGGTTACCTGTCCCCGCCAGGGCTGTTGGTGGCTGTGAAGGAGTCTCTGCTGCTGTCAGAAAGGAAAACCTCACTGATCTGAGGACGCGTGGTCACCCGGCCCTGAGTGCAGTCAGACTGGGGAAAAGCCACAGCGGGACGCGCAGGCAGCTGCTGGCTTCTCGAGACCTGGGCTCTTTTGACCACAGAGAACTTTGATTTTAAGCTCCTGCAGACATGGTTCTAGAGACTTGGGGTCCTCAGATATTCCCCTGTATGTGGGGAGCTTGGATGGAGAATTGCCATAGCCAGGACTGAGGGCCGGCCCCAGGATGCTCCCAAGAAGTGGGGCCACCCTGGCTTAGACACTCCTGCTGCTCACATTGATGGGTGGTGATTAAAGTTTCTTTACCTCCCTTACTTGCCTCTAGCCTCTGTTTCCCTTGGCCTGGGCAGCCTGGGGTCTCTTCGGGATCCCCTTTTACTAAAAGGAAGCCTTCATCCAAGAGAACATGGGGCTGTGTTCTAGACGTGTGTGTTCTCTACTACTCTGCCTCCTGCATAAAGTGGAGCTGGGTGTTGAGTCCACCTGTGTTAACAGTGGGCTTAATGGAAGAAGAGTCGCTCCTCACTGGGGATTCCTCTGCCACGGCTGCCTCTTCTGTGACACGGAAGCTGGGCAATCCTGATCTGAGCGTGGCTATTCCCTGGTTTTGCAAGACCACAATCTGAGCACCTGGGAAGGGGAGGTAGGAGAATTAGATGTAATAGGCTTGATGGTCCGTACCTGTAATCCTAGCTCTGGGGGAGGTTAAGGTGTGAAGATGTGGAGTTCAAGGAATGTCTGCGCTACACAGGGAGGCTTTGTTTCCTCTCTTCCCCAGATTCCAGATGCCTGAGCATGAACAAACAAAACAAGAAAATGGAATTAACATACAACTTGACTTCTTAATAACAAGACATAGCTCTTCTCAGACTCTTAAATTCCTAGTGAAATGGTGGGGACTGCTGGAGTCCCCCTCCTGGCAGAGGAGCTACCTCTCTGGTATATTTGGTCTCAGGAGGACCCGAGTTCAGATCCCCAATACCTATGTAGAAATCTGGATTTGCCTGTAATCTTATTGCTGAAGGTGGGGATGAAGATAGGAGGAGGCCAGAGACTTGCTGGCCAGAGAGTTTGGCCTGAGAGCCTGAGTTCAGTGAGAAACCCTGTTTTAAAGACGAGGGGAGGGGCTTGGGAGGGGCTCAGTGTTTAAAGCACTTGTTGCTCAAGCATGGAAACATAGTTTGGATCCCAGATCATATAAATGATGGGTGAGGGTTGCCCTGCCTGTGATTTTAGCCTCAAGAGGCTGGGGCAGGATCCCCAGAGCAAGCAGGCTAGTAGATCCTCCTCATTGAATATGGTAGAAGAATAATCCAAGATGATTCCTGTCATCAACCTCAGATGTCCACTTGCACAGGCATACATAAATGTGCATGTGGACTCTTCAGTGTGTCCCCACACACAGGCATACATGCACACTCCCCCATTCACAAACTCTTTAACCTCAGGCTTCAGTATACGTGTATATACATTTATACCAGCACATATGCACCTGCACATATAACCACACTCCCTGCCTCTGTCTCTCCCCCCCTCCCCCGGTCCCTCTCCTCTTTCCCTCTTGAGTTCCTACCCACCCCAGCACATGCATACAAATCTCAATGAAAAGAACTCCTGGGGCTCTGATGCCTGGTAGGCAGTGATTGACTACTGCTGGGTGCAGAGGGAGGGAGTGGGAGTGTGCACCAGAAAGGCTGAAGGTAGGAGCTGCTTTGGCTCTGAGACTCTGCTCTCCCAGTCCTTTACAGGGAAGGAGGATGAAGCAGAGTCTAGATCTGGGCAGAGAGTTGGGACTGTGTGTTTGAAAGAGCAGTTGATGCTTCAGCCAGGATGGGGTGCATTGACTGATGGAGCTTTCCTTGGCCCTGTACACTAACACTTGAGTCCCCCAGTTTTGTCAACTGAGTGTTGGGGGGCAGAGAGAGAGAGAGCGTGCGCCACAGTAGGCCCTTTCTAGCTGGGAGAAAAGCACTTCTGTAACTTCAGGTTTCAGGCAGGAAGAATTTGAACTTCAGGCCAGCTTGGACTACATAGTGAGATCCTATTATCATCCATCTGTCTGTCTGTCTATCTCTATGTGAAATTAAAAAGAAGATGATTTTTTACTTTTAGGCTAGTTAAGGGAGAAAGAATTTCTTTTCACCTTTAGCTATGCGCTATGCCTGTCAGCCACAGGTCACAGTTGGCCAGCATGGTATCAGGGACCATGCAGGGCTATACAGTAACCTGTTGTTACTTGTCAGACATCTGGGATCTAGAGTTATCTAGAGTATTTGGGTTCTCATTGAAGCAAACCACCTGATACTTGGTGGTTCCAAACAACCTGCTATGGTATTCATATATTTCATTTGAACAGAGTGTCACTGTGTAGTAGAGGCTAGCCTCAAACTCCTGACCGATCTGGCTCAGTTTCCCCAGTGTTAGGGTTACTGCTGTGATCCACCACATCTGGCCCAGCATGGTGTTCTGACTCACTGTGGTTTTGCAATATGTGGTTGTCCCAGGTGATTTCAGCTGCCATCCTCTGGGGGTGGGGCTGGCTTTGTGTCCCCATGTGGGGACATCTTTTATCTGTATGTGAGAGTTGGGCTCCTTCATGTGCCCACTGAACTGAACTGTTAAGACACTGTGTGTCAGAAGATATAAAGCAGAGGCTGTCTAGTTAGGATGTCTCACGTTGTAACAGGGTGTCTTGTAATCCATGCTGGTCTTGAACTTTGAACTGTTGTTTCTGCTTGCCTCCCTTTCCCCCATGCTAGGATTATAGACATGTACTACCATTCCTTGAGTTTTATTGCGGGTGGAACCTAAGGCTTTGTGTATGCCAGGTGTATGCATTGCTCATTCTTGTAATGCCAGGTATTATAAATGGTGAGATTACAAGAGTGAATTGAGGCAGAGGGATTACCTCAGGTTCCAATACAGATTACATTTTGTTTATGCAGACACTCTCCTAACTGAGCTACATCTCTAGCCACATCTTTTTCCCCTTCACTCTGACTGTTGTCCTTAGGGGAAAGGGTGGCCCTACTTTGATACACGGGAAGGGTTTCTAGGCAACTGGAGTGCCATTCGCACCCAGTCATGGACTTGGACATGGAGTGGGAACCTTCAGGGATGTTGTGTAGACCATGTAGATGCTGCTGTCTGTGTGGGCACAGGTTTGGGCATGTGGTCAGTGAAGGCTAAGTACATCCTAAGTGGTGTCAAGGTAGCCAGGAAGTGGTGCCAGGGCCTTGTGTGGGAAGATGGTGAGGATAGGGGAGGGCAGGGAGGGCTGTTGAGTATCCTTGTCCTGTCCTGACTAAAAATTAACCATTAACCATCTCAAAGCTCACAGTCCAGTGGCCTTTGGCATAGTCACAGTGTTGTGTGGTCTAGTTCTGGGAGACTTTTATCACCCCAAGAAAACCCCAATCCCATGGGACTTGGTGGTACATTCATGTAGATCCCAGCAGTGGGGAAGATGAGGCTGGAGAATAACAGCTGAGTTTAGCCTAGGGTTTACACATTGTGTCTCCTCAACACAACAGCCACCACCACCACCAAAGTGCAAGTTAGGAGATCCTGTACCCATTGGCAGTTTCTCCCCACTCCTCCCGTCCTCCCCCAGCAGCCGCTAATCACGTTCTGTCTCCATGTATCTCCCCGATCTGGAGTTTTCACACAGATAGATGAGCCAGTTGCCCCCACCTGCCCCAGGTGTTTCTCTGCCTATGCATTCCTTACATTTATTTATTGTGCATTTGTGTGTGTGAATGTGTTTGCTCCATGCCATGGTGGCTGTGTGGAAGCTTGCAAGAATTGGTTTTCCTTTTCCACTATTTGGATCCTAAGCGTCAAATTCAAGTTGCCAGGTTTGGAGGCAAGCACCTTTACCTGATGAAGCATATTTCTGGTTCTAATTTTTTTGAAAGGATTTCTTATCACAGGGAGGCTTTGAATCACTGTAGCTGAGGGTTAAACTCCTGATTCCTCTTGCTTCTGTCTCCTGAGTGCTGGGATTAAAGACATGCACAACCACACCTGAAGTGACTTTTTGATTTTTTTTTTTTGCTTTCTCTTTACATATAGTCACACACTTTATCTCCAGGTGGTTTGGATTCACTGTAATCTGTGTTTGGAAAGCCTGGAGTAGTCCCTTTTGCCTCAACTTTCCAAGTTCTGGGAATATAAGAGTGAGGGACTGCATGTGGCTGTATATTTGATATTTGTGGTTGGCCTTTTCTTGAACAGTGTTTTCCAAGGTCATTGAGCTACAGTGTGTGCCACTGCTTTGTTCTGTTTGTAGCTCAGCAATAGCCCATTGTGTAGGCTAACCACCTCTTGTTTATTCATTTTCCAGTTGCTAGGCAGTAGGGCTATTTCCATTGGCTGTGTTCGTTTTTACAGGTGGTAGAAGTTAAGCTACATAGACCACATAATATCTGAGCTGAGATCTATTTTATCTATATCTCTTTTTTGATTCAGAGTATCATTCCATAGCCCACGTGGACCTAGAATTCACTGCTTAGTCTATGCTGGCTTGAACTCTCTCAATAGTCCTCCCTAACGTCTCAGTTCTGGGATTCTAGGCATGTCACGATGTTAATTAATTTGTGTGTGTGCTGGATGTGTGTGCATGCATGAGTGGAGGCCAGAGGCCAGCTCGGGGGTGGTGTCCCTCCTCAGACATCCGAGACAGAGGCCTGAGCTCGTGTCTGGGATGATAAGTGTGCTGTCATGCCTGGCTTTTTTACGTGCGTTCTGGGATGGAACTCAGGTCTGCAGGCTAATAAATACTTCAACTGAGTCATCTTCCAGACATCTTTTAGAAACATTTATATGTATTCGTGTTTTTCTGTGTACCATATGTATGCTTGGTTCTCATGGAGGCCAGAAGATGGCATCAGATCTCCTGGGGCTGGAGTTACAAATGGTTGTGAACTGTCATAAGGGTGCAAGGAATCAAACGTGGGTCTCTTCTGGAAGATCAGCTAGTATTCTTTCTTTCTATCTATCTATCATCTATCTATCTATCTATCTATCTATCTATCTATCTATCTATCTATCCATCTATCTATCTATCTATCCTTCTATCATCTATCTATCATCTATCTATCTATCTATCTATCTATCTATCATCTATCATCTATCTATCTATCTATCTATCTATCTATCTATCTATCTATCTATCTATCTATCTATCTATCTATCCATTTTTTTTGAGTGAGTCTTTTGCTATAACCTGCACTGGCCTGGAACTTGTGATTCTCCTGCCTCAGCTTCCCAAGTGAAAGGATTTCAGGCATTTGCTATCACACTGGGGTTTGAATTTGAGTAGTCTGCTCATGACAATCTGGACAACTGTACCTCTGTAAGGCTGGATGGAATGCTCAAAACCCACAATATACATGGTTGGCCCCACAGCCCTTGTGTCTTAGGTAGAGGTCAGGTTGAGGCAGAATGTCCCTTTGACCTTGTTGATGCAAAGTCTTATAGCAGGGTATAACCTTGAACTCCTGATTCTCCTGTCTCGACTTCTCCAGTGCTGAGATTGCAGAGTGCACCTCCACCCTTGGTTTATATGGTGCTGGGGATAGAGCTCAGAACTTTGTGTATTATTGGCCAAATGCTTTACTAACAGCTTGCTTTGCTTAGTTTTAAAATTTTAATTTTTTTTTACAATTTAAATTAGCATAGTTTCATTTTGCCATTTCAAACAAAATGTGTTTGTTTCTGCTCAGCTCTCTCCTGTCGTTGCCCTGAGCCCTGAATGACCCTCTCTCCCCTCATGGCCATCTTTCTGCTGTCATTGTCACAGGCGGTCTCTTGCCCTCCCTGATGCCTCCATGCTTCTTCTTTCTCCTGTTGGGATTCCTTTTCTAGTTTCATAGCCTCTGTGCACACTAAGCCTCACTAATGCACACATGGAGAGGCTTGGTTCTATGCATGACACAGGTGAATTTTGTTTTTCTGAGTTTGAGTTACTCTGCTTAATTTTGTCTGGAGTGATAGTGATTTTTTCTGCACATTTCCCGATTTCCTTTTTCTTTACAGCTGAGTAAAATCTGTTGTGTGTTTCATGCTGCTGATTCATTCTTTTATTATTTATTTATTTGCTTTTTGTGATGCTGGGTTTCTCTTTATACTCCTCGTCCTGGAACTTGTTAGGTAGACCAAAGTGGACTTGAACTCACAGAGACCTGCCTCTTTCAGCCTCTGTAGTGCTATCATTAAAGGCTTTTTGCCACTGTGTTGCACCTTATTTTTTTTGTCCTTTTCGTAGTTGATGGACATCTACACCAGTTCCATTCCCTTGCAGTTGTGAATCATGTCACTTTGTTAAGTTTTAAGCTTAGATTATATTACAGTGTATGAATTTCAGTTGAAATTCAAATGTGAGGTTGGAAGTTGAATCTTCACATATGTGTGCTGATGGCAGCCATCTAGAAGAGAGGCAAGAATTGTTTTTCCTTGCCTAAGCAAGATGTTGGAAGCTGGAAGAGGAGGTTTAGTCTTGTGTGGATAGAAGGATAACCTTGAAACTGTGAATAATCTTGCTTTGTTTGAAATGTGAATTTAAGCTCAAAGTATAGACGTCCATCAACAGATGAATGGATAATCAAGAGGGTATGCATATACAATGGAGTTTTCTTCATGTGTTAAGAACAATGGAATTATGGGAATTTCTGCAGCTGCCACTTAAAGTCCAACTAGCATGACCCATAGTTGATGTGCTGGTAAGTCAATAGTGGGAGATTTTTCAAAAACCTCTATGTAGTCCTTAGTGCTATGAACTTTCCTCTTCACGCTGCTTTTATAATGTCCCACAAATTTGAATATGTTGTGCATTCATTTTCATTGAATTCTTTCTTTCTTTCTTGACTCAGTGGTGATTCAGTTGAGTGGTATTCAGTTTCCATGAGTTTGTAGCCTGTCTGTAACTTGTGTTGTTTTTGTATTATAACTTTAACTAACTTCCAGCTTTTTTGTATTTATTCAGATTTGCTTTGTGACCAAGTGTGTGGTCAGTTTTAGAGAAGGTTCCATGAGGTGCTAAGAAAAAGGTATATTCTTTTGTGTTTGGGTGGAATGTTCTAGAGATATCAGTTAAGTCCTTTGAGTCATAACATCTGTTAGTTCCCTTATTTCTCTGTTAATTTTCTCTCTGGTAGACCTGTCCCTTGGTGAGAGTGGAGTGTTGAAGTCTCCCATTATTGATATGTAAGTTTTGATGTGTGATTTGTGCTTTAGTAATGTTTCTTTTACATATGTGCATGCCCTTGTATTTGTGGCGTAAATGTTCAGAATTGAGCTTTCATATTGATGGATTTTTTTTCCTGTGATGAATATGAACTGTCCATCTCCATCTCTTTTGAGTAATTTTTAGTTTGAAATCTGTTTTGTTAGATGTAAGGATAGCTACACTAGCTTACTTCTTTGGTCCATTTGATTTGAAAATCTTTTCCCAACCCTTTACTTTGAGGTAGTCTGTCTTTAAAGTTGAGGTTTGTTTCTTATATACTGCACAAGGACAGCTCCTGTTTTTTTTTTTTTTTTTTTTGGTTTTTCGAGACAGGGTTTCTCTGTGGCTTTGGAGCCTGTCCTGGAACTAGCTCTTGTAGACCAGGCTGTTCTCGAACTCACAGAGATCTGCCTGCCTCTGCCTCCCGAGTGCAGGGATTAAAGGCATGCGCCACCACCGCCCGGCTTATAGCTCCTGTTTTTATATCCATTCTGTTAGTCTGTGTTTTTTCTAGGTGATTTGAGATTATTGATAGTAAGAGATATTATTGATCAGTAATTGCTAGTTCCTATTATTTTTGGTTTTGTTGTTGTTGGTGACATTGTTTTTGTGTTTCCCTTCTTTGGGTCTTATTGGTGTGGTATTATCTATTGACTGTGTTTATGAGAGTGTAACTAACTTCCTTGGGTTGGAGTTTTTCTTCTAGTACTTTGTGTAGGGCTGGATTTGTGGATAGGTATATTTAAATCTGGTTTGGTCATGGACTATCTTGTTTTCTTTGTCTCTGGTGATTGAAAACTTTGCCGAGTACAGTAGTCTGGGCTGGCATCCATGGTCTTTTTGGGTCTGCAGAATGTCTATCCAGGACCTTTTGACTTTCAGAGTTTCCACTGAAAAGTCAGGTGTAATTTTGATAGGTGTGCCTTTATATGTTACTTGGACTTTTCCTTTGATGCTCTTAATATTCTTTCTTTATTGTGTATGTTTAGTGTTTTGATTATTATGTGTCCAAGCAAAGTTTTTTTGTTCTAGCAAGTTTCTTGTACTTCATAGGTAGGTCCTTTTGTCCTTTCTTTCTTTCGTTTTTTTTTTTTTTTTTTTTTTTTTTTTTTTTTTTTTTTTTTTTTTTTTTTTTTTTTTTTTTTTTTTTTTTTTTTTTTTTTTTTTTTTTTTTTTTTTTTTTTTTTTTTTTTTTTTTTTTTTTTTTTTTTTTTTTTTTTTTTTTTTTTTTTTTTTTTGGTCCAGTCTGTGTGGTGTTGTAAGCTGCTTCTTGTACCTTCATAGGCATGTTCTTCTTTAATTTTGGAAAGTTTTCTTCTATGATTCCGTTGAATATGTTTTCTGACTTTTAAGCTGTTCTTCTCCGTTTTTTCTTTTTTTCATATTCTTTTATTCAAAAAATTTACATTTCCTCCCCTTCTCTCTGTCCCCTCCTGCTCCCCCCCTCACCTTTCCTCCCTCCCCCTGCTTCCTTAAAAGAGGGCATGGTGTCCTGCCCTGTGGGAAGTCCAAGGCCCTCCCCCCTCCATCCCGGCCTAGGAAGGTGTGCATCCATATAGACTAGGTTCCCAGAAAGATAATACATGCAGAAGAGATAGGTCCTAGTGTCATTGTTGATGGCTTCTCAGTCTGCCCCCATTGACAGCCACATTCAGAGAGTCCAGTTTGATCACATGCTCATTCAGTCCCAGTCCAGCTGGACTTGGTGAGCTCCCATTAGATCAGGCACACTGTCTCAGTGGGTGGACCAACCCCTCACGGTCCTGACTTCCTTGTTCATCTTCTCCCACCTTCTGCTCTTCAACTGGACCTTGGGAGCTCAATCCATTGCTCTGATGTGAATGTGGGTCTCTGTCTCCATCCATCGGACGAAATTTCTATGGATGTGATCAAGATATTCATCAGTGTGACTATGGGACAAGGCTAGTTCAGGTACCCTCTCCTCTGCTGCCCAAGTACCTAGCTGGGGACATCCCCGTGGACACCTGGGATCTCCTCTAGAGCTAAGTCTCTTGCCAATCCTAAAATGACCCCCTTAATGTAGACACCTTATTCCCTTCTCCAATATCGACCTTTCCGCCATCTCCACCCTCCCACTCCCCCAAGCTCTCCCCAGTTCTTCCCATCTCCCTTCTCCTTCCCCCTCTCCCCTTCCCCGACTCCCCGCCCCCACCTGTATCCCTGCCCCCATGCTTCCAACTTTTGCCTGGCGGTCTTGTTTGCTTCCAATTTCCAGGAGGATCTATGTATGTTTTTCTTTGGGTTCACCTTGCTATTCGGCTTCTCTGGGCTTGTAAGCTATAAGCTTAGTGTCCTTTGTCCACTAATGAGTTAGTTCATACCATAATCGTCTTTTTGGGTTTGGGTTACCTCACTCGGGATAGCGTTTCCTATTTCCATCCATTTGCCTGCAAAATTCAAAATGTCATTGTTTTTTACCGCTGAGTAGTATTCTAATGTGTATATATTCCACACTTTCTTGATCCATTCTTCCATTGAGGGGCACCTAGGTTGTTTCCAGGTTCTGGCTATTACAAATAATGCTGTATGAACATAGTTGCACAAATGCTTTTGTAGTATGATTGGGCATCTCTTGGGTATATTCCCAAGAGTGGTATTGCTGGATCCTGAGGTAGGTTGATTCCCAATTTCCTGAGAAACCGCCACACTGATTTCCAAAGAGGTTGCATAAGTTTGCATTCCCACCAGCAATGGATGAGAGTTCCTCTTACTCCACATCCTCTCCAGCATAGGTTATCATTGGTGTTTTTAATTTTAGCCATTCTGACAGGTGTAAGATGGTATCTCAAAGTTGTTTTGATTTGCATTTCCCTGATGGCTAAGGAAGTTTAACATGACCTTAAGTATCTGTTGGCCATTCGAACTTCTTCTGTTGAGATTTCTCTGTTCAGATCATTACTCCATTTTTTAATTGGGGTATTTAGATTTTAATGTCTAGTTTCTTGAGTTCTTTGCATATTTTGGAGATCAGACCTTTGTCCGATGTGGGGTTAGTGAAGATCTTCTCCCATTCAGTAAGATGCCTTTTTGTCTTAATGACAGTGTCCTTTGCTTAAAGAAGCTTCTCAGTTTCAGGAGGTCCCATTTATTCATTATTGCTCTTATTGTCTGTGCCACTGGGGTTTTACTTAGGAAGTGGTCTCCTGTGCCCATGTTTTGCAGGCTACTTCCCACTTTCTCT
>PVIU01025477.1:0-23666 GCA_004026605.1 Ondatra zibethicus
CTCTATCCCCGCCCCCTGGCTTCCAACTTTTGCTTGATGATCTTGTTTGCTTCCAACTTTCAGGAGGTTCTGTGTATGCTTTCTTTGGGTTCACCTAGTTATTCGGCTTCTCTGGGCCGAATAACTAGGTGAACCCTAAACTTCTAAGAAATTAGATTAATATTATATAAGGAGCTACCAAAAGTGATTGAATGCCCAGGGTCTGCAGGTTTGGAGGTAGATGTTGAATGTCTGTGGTACTCTGGCCCTGAGAGTAATGACAGGGTTTGGTCTTCTTTGCTCTCTTCAGCCATGTCAGGGGCACAATACCACTGACCAAAAAGAATCCTTCATCTCCACTATCTCCCTCCTCTCTGGGCCATAGCTATTAGAGCCAGAGTTTTCATCACTAGGCAGGACTTTCGTGACAAAAAGAAATGATGGTTCTTAAGAAAAACCTCAGGAAACGTGACTTCATTCCCTGGATTATTTATTAGAACTCAATAACCACCTACTTGGGCTTTAGACAACACTCTTTAACTTTAATCAAGTAAGTCAGCTTTATTTGTTTTACCACTAACCAAAAAATATCTATTGTCTCGTCTCCAGCTGTCAAATGTTCTAGGTAAAATGAGATTTACAACTAGAAGATTAAGTCATTACATTTCCTTTTCTTGCGTTCTGAGTTTTTTGGTCTCCTTCTCTTTCTAGAGACTAACCCAATTTATTTCTAACAACATTTATTTTGAGGAAAAGAAATACTTAATTCAGAACAATCCCTTGGAGGAAGAAAGAAATCAAGTGCACAAAACAATGAACTTAGAAGAAGTTCTTTCTTCACTACGCTATTTTCTGTTCCTAACTTTGCAAAACAAGTTAATCAACCAAGAGCCTCATTATAAAAGTAATTACATTAAAGAAATTTAAATACCCCACTTGAAAAGTATAGTCTCAACAAAGCATGTATGTGAATAGACAAAGACTTTTGATCATATAGACTTTCATGTTAGGTTTATCTCCCCCACCCCCTACTCTGTGATGGTGGTCAATTTGTAGGATACTTCTGAATCTAAGGTTACTGTATTTGTAAAACAAGATTAAAGAAAACACTATTTTATAGGATTATAAGAATGAAACACTTCCTGCTCTTATCAAGGGCAGGTATTCAGTGAAAGTCTGTCATGGTTTTAATTGACTTGAGGAGGATATAGTTTTCTGACATCTCTCAGTGGAGTTCTAAACAGTAATTGGCAATGTTTTAAAGGGATTCTATAGTTTATGTTTTGAGTTTTGGTATATAAATCAGGAATTCTTTTTTTCCTCTCACACAGACAGAATAGAATAATATTAAGCATTAATAGCAGAAAAGTATTATTGCTTAGAAAGATGGAAAGTAGGCTTGATTCACGTTTACTCCAAGTTTTAAGGACAGTAGGATAGGGTGGGGGATGGGTGCAATAATCAACAAATGACAGAAACTATTTCATATATGAATGCGCAAATTTTAACTTTGTTGGTAGGCAGAACCATTCTAGTGAGGAAGCACAGTTAACACAACATGAGCTTTTGGAAATTGTGATTCAGTCAGGATGTCACTTCAACAATTTTTCTTTTTCTATTTCCTTTTTTCAAATGATTAATTTTTATAAGCCAGTTTTATACATGTATATAGCGAATTGTGATCCCTCAAAACCATGATTTCTATTTATCCCTCTCACTCTTATTATGCCACCTTCCCCCTTCATATCCCTTTCCCACACTGTGTGCCCCACGGAAATGTGAACGGGCTCCAGCTGACTGTAACAACCTGGTAGAGAGGGTCTGGTTAGAATCAGTAGGTCACAAAACAGAGCAAAGAAGCATGGGTTTGAGAAATGGATAAATTCTAATTCATATAATCCCTTTTATCTTTCATTAGGGTTCTTAATGATCTGAGGAAATTAATCACATTCAACACAAGAAAGCAAGCAGACCCAGGAGTTTGTCAGACGTCCTTATTTTAACAGGAGTGAATTGTAAAGACATTGCTTTAAGATGACATAGGAAATCAACACATTTTTATTTCCATGTTGGCTACAAGAGATGGGTAGAAGGAGTGAGTTTGTTCTTAGCTTTACTACTTTTCCCTTTATGCTTTGGGGTGGAAATTTAGCCTTGCAGATCTTAACTTCAAGTTGGATATATTCTCTTCAATTTATTTTCATTTATAGGGTATCTGCAATTCAAAGAACTCTATCATGAAGATGAATACATATTTTGTCTGAAATTGTGGCAGTGTGGGATCTGTTTTGTCATCAGGTTACCAAACAAATCTGTTGGCTAACTTGAAATCTGAGAACTTTGGTTTGTATTTAATCAATAAATTTGGTCCTTTAGTCTGTGTAGTATATTGAGAGATTGTGTTAAGAAAATGAGATCAAGGATGGTCCTTTCCTACTTATGTTATTGACTATGCAGAGTAGTATGCTATTAGAAAAATATTAATAGAAACAAAATTAAATAGATGATTGAATAAAATACGTGGTTATTTTCTACATTAAAACAATTATAAAATATTAACTCATGTATAGAGAGTACTCACGTAATTTCACTTTTAAAAATAGAAAGTGTATTAGCTACATAATTTTGAGACTATTTTATAAAGAGCATATTTTAACTGGGCATTTAGGTTGACATGTAAGACCCTTAGGTGTGTGTGTGTGTGTGTGTGTGTGTGTGTGTTTCAAATGGGAAAGGGAACAAAAAATCCACTCCAAATCTTAATCTAGTTGTCTTAAATACAGTTGTCTGAAAATGTCTTTTGCAACTTATCACTCAGTTCTCAGATCAATAAAGTAGAATATCCTTTTATACTCAAATCAAATTATCACTTTTAAACAAGTTTGTGGGGAGATAATTCCTAGATAACACAATGCATTCACATAAAATTTGCAATCGAGATATTTTAGGGTGCATTTATGTCAGTAAAGCTATTAGGAGCATGCTAACCACTTAAGTAAAGTCTTTCCCTATCAGGAGAGACACTTGCTCAACTACTAATCTCCACTTCAACATGATGCCTTTCAAACAAGCAATTTCATTCAGCATTTTATTTACACTTTACTTTTTATCAGAATGCTAAGGGCTATCTAGACAAAGATCTGAGTGGTGGAAATTTACACTGTAGCTATTGGGATTCCAACATAAATTTACTCTAAAGCTTACTTAGTGTGAATGGAAGCTGCCATGCCATTAATAAATGTCAGGTCCAGAAAACTGATACAGAACAATGAGATTCCAGGCCTTCTTGATACAAGATCATAGCCATTAAATCTGATTAAAGATGACATTGGAAAAAGAAAACAAGAAAGAATGCTTTGGGGACAGATGCTATTGCATACCAGATTACTATATCATTCTTACCTCTTCAAAAGGAAATACACAATAGTATTTACTTTTTAGCATTTTTGTGTGTATGTAGATGCAGGTACATGTGTGTGTTTATCCATGTCAAGGCCAAATGACAAGGTCCTACCGGGTACCTTCCTCAAGATCACCATTTACCTCTGTAAGGTAGGGTTTCTCATTGATTTAGAGCTTAACAATTATGTTAGACCCAATGACTTGTAAGCCCCCAAAATGCTCTTGTCTTTGCTTCCCCAGAACTGGAATTATAAATTGACTAACAGCCAGGCAGTGGTGGCACACGCCTTTAATCCCAGCACCCGAGAGGCAGAGGCAGGCAGATCTCTTTGAGTTTGAGGCCAGCCTCGTCTACAAGAGCTAGTTCCAGGACAGGCTCCAAAGCCACAGAGAAACCATATCTCAAAAAACCAAATAAATAAATTGACCAACACCCATGTACTATTATCCCTAGAATTTTGCATTTTGATAATCAAACTCAAATGCTCATTTTTAGAGTCAAATGCTTTCTCAACTGGGCAATCTCTCTAACTCAGAAATAATCTCATTGCAGTGTTCAAGAGGTCATCCTTTAATATTTATGGTTGTATGAGCATGACTACTCTTAAAGATACATCATTCTAATTGAGATAACTGAAATGATCCTTGGGTAAAGTTCTCGCCTATTATGATAGTTTTAGGAGAAAAGTAATAAAGGGTGTAAGTGTTGGCTAGTTTTGTGTCAACTTGATAAAAAGCTTGAGAATATTATGACTGGTGCTATCCCTGGGGTAGTAGTTCTGGATTCTGTGAAAGAAAAAAAAAGGAGGTTGTGTAAGCCAGAACAAGCAAACTAATATGCAGCACCCTCCATGGCCTCTGCACCAGCCTCTTCGTCAAGGTTCCTGCTGTGCTCAAAATGTTGCCCTACTGCATTTGATGATATCTTGAGTGAAATAAACCCTTTCCTCCCTAAGTTGTTTTTTTCATCGTGTTTCACTATAGCAATAGTAACCATAATTACTAAGACAGTGCATAAGAAAAAAGTCTATGAATCGTGTCAAGGGACACGATTCTCATTTAAAGACACGAGTTCATTATTTATTATACATGTCACTCACATGGTTCCTTATAACTTTCTTTCATACACCTATCAGGCAGAAATCAATATTTGACTTCTTATTCCTTCATTTAATTAACACTTGGAGATGCATGCATTAAGAGATTAATAGAAATTTTGTAAATCAGATGCTTTGTTAAGTCTGATTGATGCTAACTTTATACATAGCTCTAGATTGTTATGTGAAAATACCTCCTGTGAATCAGTTATTGCTCTACAACATAATTATCCCTTTCTCGTGTCAGGAAGTTTGCTGTATGATATATTTATCCATGAGCATAAGAATTCAAATAAGAAATTCATACAGCAACAAAGTGGCTAAAATCTTACCATTTTTGACCATTATAAACCAGTCAATAACATTTTATATGAACGGAGATCACTTGGAGAATCAAATAACTCTTTTTTATTCAGGCATATTATGGTATTTGGATAACACCAAGAGAGTTCTAGAAATGGTGACTAAAATAGGAAACATCAAGTTCTTCAGAGTTCTTTCACAAATTTGTCAACACAGAATCAGTATCAAATCAGTTATGTTATATTACTATTTTGAGTTATTTTTATATTTAATATAAGTATTAAATAATCATATGTGTGATATGTATGACAATTTCTGTAAATATTGTGTGTATGCCTTGTGTCTCTGTCTAGGAATTATTTGTAGGTTGCTTGTGTGTTCCCATTTCAAAATTGCTACAGTCTTTCAAGTTTCTTTTGATGATGGGTGACAGATACAGTTATTGTGGGTGCAAGGATAACCACTTAAAGTAAAGGAATTGCATTGGTTTAGGAAAATGGCAAGAGTGGGTTCTTCTCTAGGGTCCATTGCATCTCCAGCTATGGGTATTTAACAAGGTTTATGGTACCAGGAGAGAATTCCCTCCTGTTTAATGGCTCTTAAGTCAATTAGATAGCTGCTGATTACCCCCAAAATGAAAGTGTCACGATTGCACCACTGGGGATGTCTTGCTGGCTGGTCACTGTTGTGATTTGTAGGTATTGCACCTGGGTAGGACTATTGATTACTTTTCTCCTGAAAATCTTTAAACTAGTATCTTGACAGTTGCCTGGGGGCTATTCTCCCTCTCTCTATTTACTCATGCGGACTAAAATGGCTCTTTATCTGTGTTTTAATATACTTCTCTTGTCTATAGTTGAACATTTAGGAATGGCTTTCTTGTCATTTGTTAATTCAAGCTCATTTAATTTCTGCTACTGTGGAACTCTTCACTATTTCTGGTCAATGGTAAGATCAGACCCTACTTTTCTTTCAAATATTTCATGAATATATCCTAAAAACTTTTATATTCTTAGTTTTACAAAGTTTTAGGACTTGAGAATAGGGAGTTATTGTGTGCAATTTTGAAACCTTCCTCTTTTCTAAAATCTTTATTTTAGCTTATGCATATAATTATGTCTATGTATACTTAAGAAAACAAGCTACTTGTGTATTTTATCTATAGTTAATTATTATCATTCTGATTTAAATAGTATTATTTAATTCATGAAATTAATATTACACAGGTGTGTGAATAAAATGAATTAAGAACATTTACTGTTAAGAGACTCAAAATGCTGATGTAGAAATATCATCCAAAAGCTGAAGATCAGCTATTACAAGATGGTGGTCTATGTCTTCCCTGGAAAAGGCTATTTCTTCTGCTCTCCGTTTCCCTTAGTTACTGTGGTTCTTTGTCTAGGGTTGAGGCCTATTGAGCTTTTCCCCTTGTATGTGAGCATGCTTACTTTGCTTGTTATTGTTCAGCTGATGTTTAGACAGCTATGTTAGTGAGACTGTATGGGTGACGTAGCTTCTTTGACATGTATAGGAAAACAAAATTCCCAGCAAGCTTGTCTTCCTCTACCTTTGACAATGTGGTTGATGGAAATGAAACATAGGTCCTCAGGCTTGTGTACCAAACACATTATTAGAGACAATCTCTGCCTAGTCCCTTGAATACATATTTTAATGCAGTATTTTGTATTTTTCCTATTGAATAAGGGCTACTATTATCTAAACTTTGTCTGCATTTGTTTATTTATTTGTTTGCTTGTTTATTCATTATCTGTGGCTTCTAGAACAATTGCCATTCCTCAAGAGGCTTAAGTTCTCTTTCTCTGGAACAGCACTGTTTCAAGATTTGAATGATTAATTAATATTTGCTGATTTACACTTAGTTTTCTTTTTGAAAATAACAACTTTTATTTGATTTTTCTTTTGCTCTTAAGTTTGGTTTTGACTTAAAATTCTGGACTTTAGTTTTTTTGTTGTTGTTGTTAGGGATACTTAGAAATAGACATTAGAGGGTTTGTTCAAGTTTGCTAAGGGAAATAATGCCAGTAAATAAACATCTGTATTGAAATAACAGGACTTTTCAACCCAGGCTGTATGATAAGCTTCAAATATTAATAGATTCTTATCTATGAAAAAGAAAAACAGATAGCCTCTGAAGATTTCAGATAAGAAAAAATTAACTAATTCAGATAATTTAACAACCATTCCCCCAAAACTCGAATATTTCCAGTGTGAGGATCCCCTCTGGTGCTTCTGGAAACTGACATAAGCAACATGTCCTGAACAATGGAATGTAATAAACAGTATGCAATGTGGTAATATTTGAATGAATTTAAATGCAAATGGAATGATATTAAAGGAATGAAAGTACTAATAATTATCATTATAGCAGAGAGAAAGGTGAATTTTTAATTTTACATTTGATGAAATAATAAATACTTTGTCCTTGTATGAGACTTTAAGACCATTAGATGACTTTTAACTGGGGAAAGATTTATTATAGAAGCCACATTGCTGACTTAAGAAAATCTATTTCTATGGATTCTGCAATGATATTCCTTTAAATGTAGTACAAAGTACTTCACTTCAATTGTTCGTATACAATACATTGTAATAGTTTGTTGTTACTTTTATTATAACATATGCAAAATCTACTGAGATTTGGTATTGCCTGGTTTTAAATTGGCCATTCTTCATGATCCCATAAATTTAACTACCTTAATTTCAACCTGAGAGAATGAAAATTAAGTCTAATATAAGACCCTCAAAGACGAAAATGTCATTGATTGATACTAGATTGATATGTAAAATGATTTTCAAGTACATATATGTATGCATGCATACATATATACCCATAAATAGTACATCTCTAAATATAGACAGTCTATAGACCCAAATTCTAAAGCACCATTTCTAGTTTACCTCAATGTTGCAGTTTCTTTTGACTACAAAAAGAATGGCTCTTAACTCAGCTGCAATAAAGGTTCATGACACCAATCAACTTTTCCCAAGAAAATGCATCCTCTTTCTGTAACTCATATTGTGTTTGAAGAATTTGCAGAATTTAGGTACCCAATTTAACTTCAAGGAATCATTGATAACCTTTTAAAAAATCTTTTAAATGGGAAGAATAATGTTAAGGCCAAGATATTTTCTCAGTATATATTGCTCATCCTTTGATACTTTAAACAGAGACTTTTTAGAAGTTATATGTATAACTTCAAATAACTTTTGGTCTTTGCACATCTTCTGAACCTTTTATAGAAATATCAGTTGGAGAATGAATTCAGGTAGGAATGACTGACATAAGAAATGCCAACTCTAGAAGTTATAAACAAAACCATTTCCATAGGCTCATTCATTGATAAGTAGATATCCAGGATCCTTGCTTCCTCTGCAGTGAAGAAATTTCATGAATACTTTAGAACAATTTCACTATTTCTTAGAATAATTGTGGGTGCACCTTAACCTGGTGGCATTTGAGGGAATAGGAGGCCCATATGAATTTAAGCTCAATTATCATCCAATGACTTGGATATTCCCAGGAAAGCTTTCCCAGACAATATGACACATTTTTAATAATTTGACCCATTTGATCTCAGTCTTCTCTATGTTAAGATTTCTAGAGAAACTCCAAAGAAATTTTTTCTAGAATGAAGAGACAGTAAGAATGGGATATTGTGCAAAAAATGCAAATATATAGGAAATCCAATCCAGTATGTCTCTGAGCTTGTAATTAATTAGTTAATTAAACTTTTAATTGTATTGTTTGGTTTGGTGTATTGTGTGTATATATGTGAGACCTCATGTACCACACAACATTTGTAGATCAATGTGTAGGTCAAAAGAGAATTGAAAGTCCCTCTTGTTTCTGCTGCTGCAGGCTGTATTCCAGGCTAGTTGATCCCTGAACTTCGGATCAACTCTCCTACTTTTTCTTCCTATATTACTATAGGGGTATGGGATAGAAAATTAACATCAACACACATGAATTTTTTCCTGGGTATGGTGGATGGCACCCATGTTATTAGGGTTGCATGTCAAGTATTTTTATCTACAGACTCATCTTGGAAGCTACCTCTTTGAAACACCGGAAAGAATCAGTGTCACAATTTGAAAATCTCAGTCTGACATAAGACACATAGAATCAAAATGCAGTGGTATATTTTAGAATAAAAACATAGCTCAAGTATAAAAAAGGAAGTATTAACTTCATCTGACATTATTAATTAAAGCAACTATGGGAAGTTTCTGTTTTTGAATTACCTTGTAACCTCATTCCATATTATCTATGTGAGAGCAAAAACTATTTAAGAGGACCTGTCGTAATAGTATATCACACATTCATTCTCCCTGAACAAGTTACTCTTTCATTGTTGTGGCAAAACAAACAAACAAAGCCAATCAAACAAAAAATCTGAAGAAAACAAATGAAGGAAGGAAAGATTTATCTTGATGGGACTTTGAGAATATTGTCCATGGCTAGAGAAGACATGACAGCAGCTGTCTGAATCATCTGGACACATCTGCAGTGTAGAATTGGAGATAACTGGTTTTAATCCAGTCAAAATGACAGTGAAGGTTAGTTATTATATCCCCCTAATAGTGCGTGCTCTTCACTTACACGAATGACTAGAAATCTATAACATCGATGCTGGGATGTATTTCCAGAACAGTACTTGGATATTGGGTTTTTGGTAGATATAAGCAAAGAATGAGTGTTGACTCAGGGTGCTTTGTGCTTCATGATGCTTGACTAGATTTTTTGTTTTTGAGACATGGTTTCTTTGTAGCTTTGGAACCTGTCTGTCCTGGTATTAGCTCTTGTTGACCAGGTTGGCATCGAACTCACAGAATTTGGCCTGCCTCTGCCTCCCGTGTGCTGAGATTAAAGGCATGTGCCACTACCGCCTGGTTCTTTTTATATTATTAATTTTTTCAGGTATTTTACATCCCAGCTGCAGTTCCCCCTCCCTTTCCTCGTCCAGTTCCCTCTCCCCCTTTCCTCTGCACCCTCTCCATCCACTCCTCTGTTTGTGTTCAGAAAGGGGCAGTCCTCCCATGGGTGTCAAAAAGGACAGCACATCAGGTAGAAGTAAGTTCCTCCCTTTGTATAAAGGCTGGGCATGGCACCCAGTGTGAGGAACAGGCACCTAATATCAGCTCAATTGTTAGGGACAGATCCTGATCCCACTGCTAGGAGTTCCAAATTGACCAAGCCACACAACTGTCACACATATGTAGAGGGTGTAGAGGGCTTAGGTTGTTCCATGAGGTCCAGAGTCTGTGATCTCCTCTGAGCCAGGTTAGCTATTTCCCAGCTACGTATGATGCTCCTTGGGTAGCAAAATCCCTTGTTAAAGGAGGTCTGTGCAGGAAGGTTCTTTCTTGTTCAGGTCTCTTCTGCTATTGAAGTTTCTCAACCATGTTCGATCTTCATTTTCCTTTATGGCAATTCTCAGAAGAGTGAGAGAGAGCTAGTAGAAACTGCCAAGAAGAATTTTGATCTTTGTCCTCGGATCATGGTCAGGGATCTGGATCTGAAGAAATTTATCAGAGGAATACAGTCTATGTCCCCCTTGGTAGGGACAACTTCCCATGGGAAGTATCCCAAAAACTTAAGTACTGAAAGTGTTAGCCTTCCCCCACTCCAGACTTGTTTGTGTCATCTTGACTATATTCTTGTAAGTCAGAGTACCTACTGAAATATTTTCTGGACTCATTTTCAAGTGTTATTTCTAAATGTAATCAGCATTTTTTATTTTTATTTAACTAGTAGAATCAGGGACTTCGCAATGCCTTCTTGTCATCTAGGGAAATTAATCTGCATCCAAGGGGTAGTGTTTTCTCTCTTTGTCTTCTCCCTTATAGTTCTTCAAACAATAGATCTTCAGAGGTTACTGTGGATATGGGGGGGTGGTCATTTGTTCCACTTACTTTCTTAGTCAGGGAAAAGCTAGGCTTTGGAAGAGTGAGGGACTAAGTTAGGGCAGCTGATGTAAACGTGGTTGAGCTTGGATCCATGTGTAGGCAGTGCAGCTCTAAGTTTGACTCTTTTATTTAAATCTTGAAGTCTGTCTAACTCTTTCAAAAATTTTTTAATATGTGGTTTTGTTATGTGAATGTACATCAAGGTTTTTAGAAGCATTTCAAGAGTAACAAATTATCAAAGCAAAAATATTATGGGAAAAGTTAGTTATGCCATAAATATGTATATTAGAATCAATTAAGTATTTAATACAGCTAAAGTCTAAAATTTAATTAATTTTCATTGATTCTTGTTTTTTTTCTGTGTCAATTATTTAGTAAAAGATTATGAACAAGGAATTATAAAATTTTCTAAGATGTATAAATAGATTTCTCTGAACTTCAAGAATTAATTTAGAAGACTAGATATGCTGGTACATGCTTATAATCTTAGCACTATGGAATTGGAGGCAGGAGAAGTATAAGTATTGAGGGCAGCCTGGACTACAGAACAAAAGAGTTAACAATGTCCTTACTTAATATTAGTATGTGAATTTATTCTGAAACTCAGCTTCTTTCACAAATCTGGCAAGTTAGGAGATGGGACTTAATAAGAACTGAATAACATAGGGAAGAAATGTGAATTTGATGAAGTTTGCAGGCAATTAGGACAATTTATTTCACTATTAACATGACAGGCTCGAAATAGAAATCAGCTATGGATGAAAATGCAGTTCTGTTTCTGGGGATTACCAGTACCATGTAATTAAATTATAAAAGGGAGTGAATGGTCATAGGGGTGTCTGTAGAGATGCCTCCTGCGGGGCACCCATCAATCTTGTTTGAGTTTGCTGCCTCTCTGTAGGGAATGGTGTTTATTTGTGAGGTGGTGTTATTTGGAATATTTTCCCACTCCAAATCTCATATTACAGGTGGAAAACAACAGTCTTGCTGAATAAGAAACACCAGATGCAATATAATATGTTATTTTGTATGTTGGTTGGTAAGGTGGTATAGGAGCTTTTACATCTTTATTTGGAAGTGAAATAAAAAGACAGTATCAGTACAGATTGTCTACCATCACAAAGAAAGAGAATCCTATGTTTCTAACTGAAAGCATTGAATTTGGAATATCTATTCATCATAGTCATCTGTTGTATATTTACCTTTGTGTCAGCTATCATTGATGCACCTTTCAACATTCATCTACATCTACCATCTATATACCTATCAACCATGTATTATCTATCATTAGTCATTTGTGTCCATATGTAATCTATTTGCATCTATTCATCTGTCCATCCATCTATCCATTCATCAGCCTATTTATCTATCATTCTATCATTTATCTATCTAGCATTTCACTACTCTCTGTGTGTACACATTTGTAAATGTATCTACAACTCAATTGTCTCATTATTTACTATTAACTTATTAATAGCAGAAACAAGAATATGTTTGGCACATTCACTTGAACAAATATAAGTGGTCCAACTGATTTTAATTATTTTAGCTGCAGTTATAGACTATCATTTGTGTGTGTGTGCTTGTGTGTGTAGATTGTGTTTATATATATGTACATTTTTCTTAATGTACAAGAACATAACAGATAATAATCTATAAATATATCAATGTTTAAGTCAATAATGTTTTAATTTTTATTTGCTCTAAGATGCATTTTTATCAGTTTATGGATTATGTTTTCTTACAAAAACTCAATAAAATCAACAAATTAGATTATGATGTATTGCATTGTGGTTTTTGTTATGGTAAGAAATACTGAAAATGTTTTCAAAATACTAAAGAGCCACTGCTTTTGTTTCTTAGTATCATTCATGATAATTTTTATGTATTGAGAAAATACCTGATTGTAGTACTATTAAGAGGAACAATTGTGCCAACCAAAACATAGGGAGTGGAAAAAAAATATATTTAGTTGATTGCTTTTAAAACCAGTAGGAACTGGATTTAATTCTACTTGATACACTGAAGTGAGTAGAAGTTTTTTAATTTTTTTATTTCTCTTCAAATGAGTTGATTAATCATAATAAAATAATGCAATGATATTTTGTTATTCATAATCTCACAATATAGAAAAGGACATGTTATTTTTGATCAAGTCCTCCAAATGGCATCATTTATTCAAGGAGCATTTCAGTATAGTTCTAAAATATATTGAATGTTGAATATAAGCTAGGTTTCATGGATGCTTTTTGTGTACTTTGTACTTTAGAATATATTTAAACACATAAGGTAGTAGAAATGTGTCTTCATTTCTACAAATAAAACTATAAAAACTACAAAAAGCCATAAAAACTAAAGCCAACATAATTTTCCCTGATTAGTCCTAACTTGGACCAAACTTGTTTTGATGAAAATTAATTTTAGCGTAAAAATTTTAGAAAGTATACAGCAAAATGTTTTTATTAGTAGTATACTAGTATATTTGTGTACTGGGATCATGTTTCCAAATTCCTGTTGAGTTTTTTTTTTTTAGTACCAAAATTTTTTTTCCACATTTAATTTTTTATTATTGCATTATAAATAGTACCATTCAAAATTTCCACCTCCTCCGCTCCTCCCATTTCCCTCCCGCTTCCCCACTCCCCCTCCCCTTTTCCCCTCCAGTCCTAAGAGAGGGCAGGTTACCTGAATGTCTGTGTGAAGTAATTATTTCCACTGGATTTATATTACTAATTGATGGTAAAGTATAAGTTGGCAAATAACTTCTCTCCACCAATACCAATTGAACAGTTTAAAACAATGTCTTCTTTAGTATTCTTCTCTTCTTTTGTAAGTTTATTTTGCATGTTCTATTTATCAGTATTGTCTCCTGCGATGGAAATATGGATATTCTTGACATCGAGAGAGAATTTTATCAATAGATAAAAATGAGCAAGCAATGTATGTTATAGAATATAAAATATGATATAAATGTCTATACAAGTATAGGTGTGCTCACAGATTGCTTATTTTTCTGTGGTTACATTTCCATAGAATTATAATATTTCATTGCTAAAGGAACTTTACATTATTACAGCTAAGGTCATGTGAGTTTGAAACATATGGTAAATATAAAGAACTGGATATAAGTTAATACTCAACTATAGAGAGATCCAGGTTCTAGCCTAGACCACTTAAATAAAACAAGAAGGAATGCTGGAAAGCAATATGCCCTGTCAAACAGAGACTGTTTGATGTAAGCGTCTTATGTAAACTTAAGTAATATAGCAGGAAGTATGGTTTATGGAAAAGTGACAAATTGTGCACATTGAGAGTATTAGTTGCTTTGTAAACAAAGCAAAATACCATAACTAAATTCATATCTCAGATTTGGACATACGTAAACAGAAAATATAGTATTTTGTTAGTTGATAGATGGAAAGTAGAATTCTAGAAATCATCAAGTATACTTTGGACCAAAAGAAAATAACTCTGAGGCCTAATTATTGGCAAAGGAAGAGATATGTTGAAAGATACAAAGAAAAATTTAGGCTGTCTCAGATGGTCACAAGAAATTTTTGGTCAAAAGAGAAGAAAGATTCTGAACAGGGGGACCAGAGAAGTAAGTCTCCATCAGTCCTGGGATCCTTGGTTGTCTTTAGCAGATAAGACTCATCAGAGTGAGAAAGCAGAGGTCTGTGTGGATAGGAAAACTGTGAAAGAGCACAGGGTGAAGGAATGTCTATACAACAACTTTCCCTTCATGTTGCCTAGGTTTCATTTGTTTAAATAGGTTTCTATTGGAGGCATGTCATGCACTAAGCTATATTCGATGAGTATTTATTCCTATAAATATTTAACTGACACACCCTTCCACTCATTTTTTTCCTCTGTTTATTTCTGTCTCTGTCTCTTTCTCTCTCCCTCTTTTTCATGCAGACACACACACACACACACACACACACACACACATCAGTCGTTTGTTTTGTTTCGTTGTGTTTTTTTTTTTTTCCAAGACAAACTCTCATTATGTAGCTTTGATGGGACAGGAACTCAAGGTTTAGACCAGTGTCCTTGAACACAAAGAGATCATCCTGATTCCGTCTCCTTGGTACTGGTTTTAAGGGTGTGTGCTACTGCTTCTGGCATTTCAATTTAGTTTTTTAAAAAGATATTTCAAGGGTTTTTATGTATATTAATTCATTTAGGGAAGATTTTTAACAGTACCTCTTTCTTTTTTTTTCCTTTTTTTTTATTTTTTCCATACATTGTTTTGTTTTATTTTTTCCATTCAAGAACATAATTAAAGAAATAAAATTTTTTTTTCCTTTCTTCCCCTTCTCCCGGTCCCCTCCCACTACCCCCCACCCCTCCTCCCTCCCCCTTCTTCCTTGAAAGAGGGCATGGAGTACCTCTTTCTTATAAGTCAATTTGCTTTCCTTGTCTGGAACTTTCCTTTTTGCCATCCTAAAAATCTATTCTCTTTCTTGTTGTGGTTTCTGAGAGTTTTCAGTTGATTTATTGAACATTTTGAGTTCCTATCAGGCAGCAGTATCTTGAATTTCTATCTCTATCTCCAAATTTTAGTTTTCTGGAAACATCTTTGAACAAATCTCACTGTCAATGATATTACTGCATTAAAATGTCTATAAGTTGCTATTCAGATTTAGGTGTGCATAGAGGTCAAAACATGACTATAAAAATGGTTAAATCGTTTATATTATGTCTTCATATTGGAATATTAGGTATGTTGTCTATTTTTAAAGATTATTTTCTGTTATTTTCTCTTCTCTTCAAATAGTTTCAATCTTTTGGAAGTGTACAGTTTGACAGTTGTTTCTTTTTCTTACTCATCTGCCTTGCATTGATAACTCTAAGGCTAGCTTACTGTCTCAGGGAATATACAGTAACTTAAAGGAAAGATATTACTGGTACAAATCTTAGCTTCAGAATTTAACTATTTGTCTTTACTTGAAAGCTATTCAGTTTTATTTGAGTTATCTATCAATCATATTTGATTTGGGTTCATAAAGATATTGATGCTTGTGGGGAAAAGGAGTGATATTAAAAATATAGTGACATGAATAATAAGTCAGAAAAATCCATATTTAATTCTTGGATATATTTATTATTCAAGAGTATTGCCATACTTTTTCCCCTCTTGGCATCTGTCAGAGTTGAACCATATAAAGAATTCGCTAGATAAACAGGTCTTGTCTTCAGAATTTACAAGGATCAGACATCAGTGCATCGGAGCTTACTAACCAGGAGACTGGAGTCGAAGGGAAAGCACTTCATGTGAAACCTTTAACTAGGGCGCCATTCCTCTGTTGACATGATGACCAGAAGTCATCAAATATACTCACATATTCACAATACTGGGTTGCTAATGTGAACTGGAGAAGTCCTGAACATCTGAAGTCATACATCGCCAGTGCAGGTGATAGCAGGAAGACATTTTACTTAAAAGCCATCTCTTCCTGCCCTTTGACTTAGTCAGTGTTAATGATGATACCAGAATTCAGTGTCTCTCAGCTTCTTTCTGGCCTGTTTATAGCTGCCATGCAAATGTAAATCTTCCCAACCCTGTCCTTTCTCTGGCCATGCCCCCACTCCCCTCCTTGTCATCTCTTTGCTTTTATTCATTAATATTAAAAATTGTTTATGTATATATCAGCTAAATAAAATAGCTTGATGGGAAGAGCAGGTAGTTTTTTTAATTAAAATAAAAGAAAATCTGTATTTCCTCTGTTTTCTTAATGGTTACAATAAATGCCATCATAGAAAGAAATTCTGCTAATTACTTAGGCAAAACTAAAATATTTATTCGTGTTTTACAGGAGGTCATAATGTTTTATCCTCTTGGAATTTTATAAGAGCAGTTCATTTCTTTCTTCAATTACAGAAGTTATTTGACATTTGAGATACTGTTTTCTTAATAAAAAGCGAGGAAGTGATTACTTAGAAAAATTCGAAACCCATATTTTGCTAATCTTTTATTGTACTGCAATTATACTAGGTAATAAAATGGAATTTCATCCACCCCTTATTTTGATGGCCCATAAATTAAAACACATGGAGCTATGGAGCAGGAGTTTTTATGCTGCTAACTTGAATCTCTTACATTTCATAGAACAATGGTAAGTGTTCTGAAATGAGAACATTTTATACAAGTAGCTCTGTGTTTAAGGACAAATACACATAAACATTTTCAGTAAATGTATCACCATTTTATCAGCACATACAACTCTAGGACTGAAAGTTTTCATTTTTTATCAAATGATGTATCATACCACAGTATTGATAACAATATAGGCTTCTAAACATGAATGGGATGGTTGAGATTATTTAAGCTTCTTTTCCAAAATCATCTTTCTGAGGCAGGAGGATGATGAGTTTGAATTTAAAGTGAACTGAGTTATACAGAGAGTTAAATGTAGTGATCAGTACACAATTAGACTCTGTCCCCCCCCAAAGAAAAGCCATCATCAACTGAAAACAAATAAGTGCAATGAAATACTTAATTATTCCAGTAAGAATGGCTGTCCAGATCTAAAACAAGATATTAAATTCAGGGGAAGATATGGAGAAAGGGAAGCCTTGTACCCAAGACCACAGAATGACCACAGCCATTATAGAAAATAGTATAGAAGCTCCTCCAAGCATTGTGGGTGGGGCTATCATGTCATGTCGTATCATATCACGAGTTCTACTGTTGAACTGCTTTTTATTTGATAAGGAAACCAGTGTGCCAATGTCATACTTACTTGCACAAGTTTACTTTATTCATTGTATGCCTCCAATGATAGCAACCTAAGAATCCATTCGCCAAAAATGGATTGAATATTGTGTAGCTGTCAAAAAGAAAAAAAAGTAAATCCTGCCATTTATGACAGCATAGACAGAATGGGAAATTATTAGATTAAGTGAAACAAGCCAGGTACATAAAGACAAACCAGGTACATGCCACATGATCATATGTGTGTGTGTGTGTCAAAGGGAGGATTTTATAGATTGTGGGGGAAGAGAGAGGGGGAAGGATGCAAAGAGTTTATTGATAAAAACTAACCTCAACTGTAGTCAGGAATAGAAGTTCAGAGGTGTTGTTAGTGCATGGCAGGTTAGCTGTGGATAATAATTATAAACTGTTCATTTCAGAAAACTAGGTAAGGAAATTTCAAGTGTTTTTCCCACAAGGAAACAGCAAATGTTTGAAGGGATAGAAATTTTCAGTGTGGCCTAGACTGTATAGATTTAATGCACACATCAAAGTATCACACAGTGCTCCAGTAATGTGCACTCTTTTCAATGAAGTTTTGGAATAACTTTAAAAATTCAAATAAAAACATAACTAAACAAGCATTACATAAAATAAAAATGCCTTATTAATAGTCCTATTTACATTAAACTGCTTACATTGCTTTAATGCAATTATTATGTAGAATTAAGAGTGTTTCAAAAATGTTAAAATCAAATACAAGTGAATGTGGGTCAAAGGAAAAATGAAACAAAGCACAACTTGCAAGTGGAGAGTCTCTGGGGACCTGTTCTGCAGAAGGGCATGGTGTTGGATGTAATTTGTTTATTGACGATCCGACAATAGTGCAGTGAACCAGAAAACATCACAAAAGTAATGAATCCTTTCCTTTTTAAAAGTAATTATATTTGAACAGTTCAAATTAACCTGTGGTTTGAGGCTACTGCTTGGGTGAACTAATTCGCTGATGTAATGACTTTTCTCGTTTTTGCTCCAATGATTTAGGTAAGAATGGAATGGAAAGGAAAATCTGAGCCTATGAGTTTACATTTTAGTGAAAAAAATCAGCTGTTTTCACCCTGGCCTATTTGCAAGGTATCCCTACAGATCAAATATTAGATATGATAGTTAAAAATGTCAAGTTGGAAACAAGTAAAATTGTTGCCATGCTATGCTATAGTCCTGAAAATAAAACAAACTCAATTGAAAGAAAGTTGGGGAAAACTATTATAAAGATCCAAGGCCTTTTCTAACAATATACTGCTGTTTGGCTGAGCTATGGGTGCTCATTATTGCAGACAATATTGTTTGGGAGGACTGTTATCTCTATGTCTTGGATGGGTGATATCACGCTGGTATTATTTGAAATATTATTTCTAAGTATGGTCCATCATGAACTAACTTGTGGCCTTACCTCATTATACATAAATACTCAGTAGCACAACACAGGAAAATCTCAGTGGATGTTAGGCAAGTTTTTATAAAACTCAGGATGGTTCGTTGTACATAGTCCATACTCAGTATATAGTGAGGATATGAACTCAGTAAGAATTGTTGCATTGCTGTATGTTTTAGAAAACACAGATTATTTACTTTGTCATTTTTATAAATGACTCATGGTTTTTATGTTATATCTTTATAAACTAGAAATATCAAATGAACTGTGTACGTTAAAGTGAGAAGATGACAGTTCTTCAAAAATGATCGACCACGCTGAGGCTTGGATCTGAAATGGTTTCCACATGTGCAAGCATTTAATGCAGACATTGCTGCTGTAGAGGGTGTGGGATGATGTGGGAGTCCCCTAGGTATGCTGAAATATGTTTTATTACAATTGGTTAATAAAGAATCTGCTTTGGTCAATGGCTTAGCAGAATCAAGCCAGGCACGAAATGCGAGCATATATATATATATATGAGAGAGAGAGAGATAGTAGGCAAAGTCAAAGAGACACCATGTAGCTGCTGAAGGAGAACACCAGAGGCTTATCAGTAAGCCACAGCCTCGTGGTAATGCAAAGATTAATAGTAAAGGTTAATTTAAGATGTAAGAGTTAGTTAATACGAAGCCTGAGCTAGTAGACTAAACAGTGCTATAATTAATATAGTTTCTGTGTGATTATTTGGGTCTGGGCGGCCAGGAAATGAGTGAACAGTCTCCATTTACAAAAGTGGGACTTCTGAAAGGTGGGCTTGGCTGATGAAAGTGTGTCACTGTGTATGGGCAGTCAAGAATGAGAACCTGACTCCACTTCTAGATGAATGTTTTGCTTTCTGTTACGCTAAGATGTGGACAATATCGAGGAGGCAGCTTCAGCCACTGTCTGAACTGTTTGAGCTACTTTGCTTTCCCAGCCATGCAATATAGTCTGAAACCTTTCCAGCAAGTTGTCTCTGTCAGGCATTTTCTTACAGTGATGAGAGGATTTATTAATCCCGGCCAACATCAGTGCCAATGTTAGGATTTCATAGGCCATAGATGGCTCCTGAGTATATGGCAAAAATAATTTTCATTGTTAAAACATATGAACTCATAGTCTTATGGTGTGATTTATTACATAATTTCTTACATTATTAATGGAGTGTTATTTTGAATAAACAAGTAAATATGCTTCAATTTTGGTTCCTTGGTCTGTAATGTGAATCAATACTCATAATACCCACATTACATATAAGAGAAGTTTCAATGAGATAATGCTAGAAGAGTCTTAGCTATTGGAATGGATAAAGAAAGTCTCTCTCTCTCTCTCTCTCTCTCTCTCTCTCTCTCTCTCTCACACACACACACACACACACACACATACACACACATCAATAGAGTATTATTCAGACTAAAAATGTATGAAGTTATGCCATTTGCAGTAAAATAGATTTTACTGAATATAATGTTTTTAAGAGTTATAAGCTACAGCCAGAAAAAGAGTAGCACATGCTTTCTCTCATAGCCTAAAGCATACTTAAAAGAATAAGTTGTAGGGGTTGGAGAGATAGCTCAGAGGTTAAGAGCATTGGCTGCTCTTCCAGAGGTACAGAGTTCAATTCCCAGCAACCACATGGTGGTTTACAACCATCTATAGTGGGATCTGATGCCCTCTTCTGGCCTGCAGACATACATGCAGTGCTCTCATACATAAAATATAAATAAAAACTTTAAAAAATAAGTTGTAAAACAGAAAGGCTACTGCTAAGAGAAAACGTGGGTCTAGAAGTAAGGAAATGGTGTTAGGAGATAGGTGGCTATAAAAACCCAAAATAAACACATATAAAAATATCTTCTTTGAACCCATTGCTTTGAAGAATAGATGATAATGAAACATATTGAAAATATCACCTATATTTGTAGTAGTTACTACCACCATCTGCAAACAAGTATTTCACAGTCAAAGGGAAGCTTGATAGAAAATATATAAACACCTTTCTTTGCAGGTTGAAGAAAATAATATCTACCTCTTTGAAGAAATAATTAATCAGCACCTGGTTAGGTTTTGTCAACTTGACACAAACTAGAGTCATCAGAGAAGAGGAACCTCAACTGAGAAATAGCCTCCAATAAATGCCTCTAAATATGTAAGGCATTTTGGTTTCTTTTTTGTTTTCTATTTTAATTTTTAAACCACTGTTTTTTTTTAATACCAATCACAGTTCCCTCTCCCTCTCATCCTCACACTATTCCCTTCCTTTCACCCCATCCCCATCCACTTCTCAGAGATGGTAAGGCCTTCCATGGGGAGTCAACAAAGTCTGTCACATCACTTGAGGCAGGACCAAGGCCCTCCCACTTGTATCTAGGCTGAGCAAGACATCCCTTCATAGGGAATGGGCTCTAAAAAAATCAGTTTGAGCACTAGGGCTAAATAATGGTTCCATTGCCAGTGGCCCTACAAACTGCCCAAGCCGCACAACTGTCACCCAAATTCAGAGTTCCTGGTTCAGTCCAATGCAGGTTCCCCAACTGTCAGTCCAGAGTCAGTGAGTTCCCACTAGCTGTTTCTAGGGGGGGGTTTCTTAGTTAATGGTTGAGGTAGGAGGGTCCAGCTGAGGGAGAAGAGGGCTGTCCTAAGCAGGAGGTCCAAAATAATGTAAGAAAGAAGAGCAAACGAAGAGCAAATCAGAAGCAACCCTCCTCCATGGCTGCTGCATCAACTCCTGCCCTCAGCTTCCTCCACTACTTTCATGTCCTGCCTGATTTCCCAGGGGGATGCCCTGGGATCAAGATATATAAGCCAATTAAACCTTTTCCTTCCCATGGTCATAATCTCTATTAGAGCTACAGAAAACAGGCTAATGCATAGGATGATAACCTCGATTTATAGCGCTTCCCTACGTTTTGATGATTTTCTGGCATATCTATCTATTAAAATATATTTTGGCTAAATTCATTGTTAACAAAAATATTATTTTAATGAATGGAAAAATGGAAAAGTTTTATTAAGTATTTTAAGATGAATTGGATATACCAATCACAGGAAGAACTGAGTTCTCAGAGGACATGAAGTAAGGAAGAATCCTTTTACTTTACCAGTGTGGCACACAGTATGAAGTCACATAATGCTGTTCAGCGCCTGAGAACAATTATGGTAGATACCGAAGGCAGCTGGTGTCAGATAGTTTTTGAATGTATAGAATATCATTTTGTTATTCTTGACAGTAGAGTGCAGCAAACATACACTTTTAATCTTCTAAATTGGAAGACACAATAAGATAAACCAGTCTCAGTCTTTCTTCTGTTGAGAGAGGCTTGCTGAACACATGCTGTGTAGACCCTGATCTGTCTTGCCAATTGACATAGAGCAGAGTTTATCTTCAAGCAAGAGAAGGTGTGTGAAAAAAGTTTAAAATTAATAATAATAAGAAGAATAAAATGCCACTCCTAAAGCAATCCAAAAATTCAGATCTTTGCCTATGAAATGAAGCTGGGACAAACTCTCTTTTGATTAAATTATTTATAAAGCATTTAGTTCCCGAAAGAGGCCCTTTAGAAAACATTATCTTTGAAAATTTATTGTAGTTTCACAGTAAGAGTTTTGCATAACAGCTTACATTTCAAAAAATATACAATGAAACCATCACATATAAAATTGATCACTTATCTTCAAATAAGATTATGATTTTAATAAATAGTTTATTTTCTATGGATATGTCTAACAAACATATTTTAGAATTTTTGTGTCTGTACACTTATTAATATACCATTCAATATGTTAAAGAAGTTGGCCAAAACATTTAAGATTATTATTTAATTTAATAATTAATGAGCTGTGTGTGTACATACACATGAATGTAAGTGTTCATAAAATGCCATGTGTATGACATAGTCTGTGCATAGAAATTACAGAACATTTACAGTTTCCATCTACCTACCGTATGGATTCTGGGGATGGAATGCACATCCTCTGGCTTATAAATAGGCAACTTTTTCTTTTGAGCCTGACCAAAATAATTTTCAACTTTTAAGAGTCGGTTTTGCAAAGTTTGTTTTGAAATAATTCACATGTCATGCAAGTACATGTGCAGTTTGTTTTTAAAGTATGTGAAGAGTTAAGTGATTACTGCTATAACATACTTTTAGAACATTTCAACTACAAAAGAAAACTCATCTTAGAGCCATTACTTTCCTTTTACCTACTTCACATTCTTGACTCAAGCCCCATGACACCAGACACACACACACACACACACACACACACACACACACATACATTGTATATATCATTAGATATGTTAACAATAGTTGATGAAAAAAAGCTGGCATGAATCTAAAAGAGAACAAGGAGGGGTAGATGGTAGAAAAGGTAAGGAAAATGGTGTAATTATAATATTAAAAAAGTGGTAATTAGAAAATAGGCAATGGAGTCATTGCTTAATTGCACACACATAAAAATTTGAAATTAATTCTGCCTGCACATTTTGAATACTTCTCCTTGGTTATGTTCTAGATTTTCCTGGAAATATTTCCCATTATATGTATTAAAAAAGCAATGAATTCAATATTAATTTTAATATCTAATAAATCATTCAATTGCTTGAGCCTTCCAGTATTTTTTGTCTTTCACTCACATTTATTATTTACAAAATGAATATGTTCACTTTACACCTGTTACCACTTGTCTGAAATACTTGAGTCGTTTACGTGCTTAACATTTATGTTCAAATGAATTATAAATTGTTTGCTCTAAGAAACATGGAACACTGGATTACTCAGTGCAGAATTGATCTTTTTTT